>CAUYQG010175331.1:0-13820 GCA_963574415.1 Tarsius wallacei | reverse complement strand
CAGTGGCCGCTCCCGGCCACCGCAGCCTCGACCTGCTGGGCTCCGGCAATCCTTCCGCCTCAGCCTTCCAAGTAGCTGGAACTACAGGCGCGCGCTACCACACCCGGCTAATTTTTTGATTTATTGTAGAGATGAGGTCTCGCTTGCCCAGACGGGTCTCGAACCCGCGGGCTCAGGCAATCCACTCACCTCAACCTCCCAAAGGCGCGGGATTACAGGCTGAGCCACCTAGCCCGGCTACAAATACTTGTTATTAATAAATTTGATGAATAGTAGAATTTAGATGTTCATGAGCTGGGCTCAGAATGCATTCTGCTGGCGATTCTGAGCCTCATCTCTAAAGTGTGAACTTTATCATCTACTTCTAAAAGTTGTGAAAACTAAACAAGAAAATGAACATTATTAAACATATCATGGTTTTGGCACATGGTTTGGATAAAATCAGATTGAAAAACTTTGGTTTAACTTCATTAGCCACCAAAACATCTGTGAAGATAACTGCAAACCAAATCTACAAATAGAATAAGACAAATGGAAATATTTTATTAATTACTTCGGTGACAGTTAATTCCAAGCTACAAAAAAAATGGGAACTGTTAAGAAAAAAAGAAAACATACAATAAAATGAACATGAACCACAAATCATGTGATGGTCAGAAAGGCGGTATTGCAGTACAGTGAACAATCCAGAGGGAGTGAGCATGGTGCTTCAAGTAACCTTGAGAAAAATCACTTGTGTAGTAAAGTCACAATGCATGACATATACTTGAATCTGGTTAAGAGAGAAAAGAGGTTAAGGCTATAGAGCTCTCATCTTGTTCCTTCAAAGACAAGCAAAAGTAAAGCACAGTATCACTGCCTGACAGCTGCAAAAAATACAAGCAACCCATTCACAATACCTGAGAGTTACATGAAAATTCACTCTTTAATTTTCTCTCCAAGTCTCACATTATATGCCTGAAAACAAATTCTTAGTTTCTATTAAGCCCTCTTCTCCTTATCTTCCTCTATCCTTCTCCTCTTCATTTCTGTTCTGTCATTGGTAAAAGTAATTGCACTAGCTTGTAAACTGTTAAGGGAGGAGATGATTAAGAAGACTGGAATGAAAAGTGAAAAGATATCAAAAAGGTAGGAAAGACAAGGTCCTATCTCTAAAAAACAAAACCAGGTTTACATGTGAACATTAATAATTGCCTATGAAAGAAACAATTAAAGTGTCATAATATGATTGTCAGAAGTATCAGGAATGAAGAAATATGTAATGATGGCAGCAGGTCTAATGGCCAGCAACTTTGGATTCGTGGAACCACATTTGATTACTGATTTAGTCTTTGGCAATTTGGAGCCCTTCAAACTTTAGTGTTGAAGATGGAATTATAAAAGGGATGCAACTGCCAAAGGCTTTAAGCTTTTTGGAGGTAATCATAAGAATCCCACTTAAAAGTATTTCATAGTGAGAATACATCTGCCTGAACACCACCAGTATGGTGTAATTCTGCTTGTAGTAAACCTGAGAACAGTGAAAGTGTAATATGTAGTTACCAATTTGAAACTCTGGGAGCTATATAATTTTAGAATATGAGTTAAAGATTAATTTCAAAAGCCTCAGTGAACTTTCTATGGTTTCTTCAACTTCACACCTGTGTTCATTTCCTATTGCTGCTGTGAGAAATTACGACAAATGCAGTGATTTAAAACAATACAAATGTATTAGCTTACTGTTCTGGAAGTCAAAAATCTAAAATGGGTCTCACTGGACAAAAAGGGGTCTCACCGGACTGAAATTAAGTGTTGGCAGGGCTGTTTTCTTGCCTTTTCCAACTTCTAGAAGCTGCCCATTCCTTGGCTCATTACCCTTTCCATCTTTAAAACCAGTGATCACATAATCACAACTCCTGCTTCCCTCTTTACAATTTACACTTGAAATCCTAATCCTCAGGATGATAGTATTAGTATTAAATATGTTAGGTTCCCCAGGATAATACAGGATATTTTAACTTCCTTAACTCAATCACATCAACAGAATCTATTTTGCGATGTGATAAAGCATATGCACAGGTTCCACAGACTACAACATGGACATCTTTCAGGGTCACATTATTCTGCCTGTCACAACACCCCACGTGACAACTTTGTAGAAAGATGCCTGTTGTAACAGAGAAAAAGCACTGGAAATGCTAAGGTGTTTTGCATTTTAGGATTTTCTTACAACTCTCCCAATGACCAATAGTCCAGCTAAAGAAGAGGAGTAAATAATATCTCATTTGAGGGCTTCATATAATTCTTGTACAGCCTTGTAGACTGTACACTGAGTGTGGTTAGGCAGGCAGATTACAAAACTTGGAATGTTTAAAGAAAAGGAGCTGGAACTCATTAAAAAATCGGAAGGTGTTTTTGTCACAATGAAATAGTCAGCTCATGCATATGTAAAATACCTGAACATAGAGAAGTAGAGATGACATACACTAGCTTTGTGCTAATATACACAGTACCAAACAGAAACCATGCTTTCATATATATCTAGTTCTTAATTGGCCTGTGCTATGATTTGAACGTGTATGTCCCATCAAAATTCATATGTTGAAATCTTAACACCCAAGATGATGGTATTAGGAGTTGGACTTTTGGTGAGGTGATTAGGGCATGAAAGTAGAGCCTTCAGGAATGATATTAGTGCCCTTATGAAAGAGGTTGCAGACAGGTGTTAACTCTTCTACCATGTGAGGACACACCAAGAAGGTGCCATGTATGAATCCTCAGCAGACACTGAATCTGCAAGTGCCTTTATCTTGGACTTCCCAGTCTCTAGAATTTTAAGAAAGAAATTTCTTTATTTAGAAGTGACCCAGATAATGGTAATTTGTTATAGCAGCCCAAATGGAAAGAAAGCCTGATTTGGGCAACAGAGGTACTCATCTTTGGTTAATCATATAAGAAATATATGTTTTCTTAGGAGTCAGTAAGTAAGGATTCTAAAAAGAGCATTCTTTTTCAGATTTGTTTTGTGGATTAGAAGGAAAAGATGTGCATATCCATGATAAGTGCCTGACTGAATTAGATAATGAAACAAAACCAAAGCAGAGTGACTACACTGAGAAAGGATGTACACGGCTAATCCTGGCGTAGTTTTTCCCAGTCCCTTGGTTCTGGAACCACCCAGTTGCTATGACATTCTCCAACCAAGCAATATTGCAAGGATACCCCTCAACTCAAGTTGCCATTATCATCCCATTAGAATTTCACTGACAATCTATGTCCACATTTCCCAAGTTATATTCAGCTTTCAAGGTAGCTCAAGGTAGTTCACAGTTTCAATATTATATTGTACTATATTCCTTTTGATTATGTCATACCTTTGAAAAACTAGATTCATATCCATTGCTATAGTAAAATGTGCCACATGAAAATCGATGTGGACAGAAAACCAGGTAGCAGAGTCCAGTCTAATTCTAGTGTTTGAGAAGTCATTTAGTGCCCAACAGCCTTACTATTAGTAAGCAAATGTGATAATTTAAGAAGTGGAATCAAAGTATTTTTCTTTCAATTTGTGTATATATTTTTCAAATTATATTAGCACATTGATCCTTATTAATTCGTTTCAACCTAACTACTTATTGAATAAAAGTACTTAATATTGAATATTTCTTTTGCCCTAGGGATGCTATGAAAACATTACTGAGATACTAAGGGCACTATGGACCAAAAAGCTTGAGAACTCTGGATCTATGCTGTCCCATATAAAGATCTGAAGAAATATTTACAAACACTAGTTCTCCCATTTCATTAATCAAGCTCAGTACTTGGAAAGCCGCATTCTCCCTCACCTGTTGGAGGAAAAAAAGATGTACTACCCAAGCACCCTAGAAAAATCTCTCTTTTCCCCATGCTTCCCAGAAAATCTACACCCCATAAGACCACACACATAATTGTCTTTGCTTTGGCGGCTCTATTAGTCAGAGTTCTCCAGAGAAACAGTACCCACAAGAGATAAATGATAGATAGATAAGATAGATATATAGATAAGATAAGATAGATAGATAGATAGATAGATAGACAGATAGATAGATAGAGAGACAGACAGACAGACAGATAGGAGATTTGTGAGGAAGTGGGTCACATAATTATGGAGACTGGGAAGTCCTGTGATCTGCCATCTGCAAGCTGGAGATCCAGGGAAGAGTTAATGGTGTAATTCCTGTCCAGGAAGCTAGTGGTGTAAATATCAATTTCAGGACAGGAGAAGATAGATATCCCAAAGCTCAAACAGGCAAGCAGAAAGAAAAATAGACAAGCATTTCCTCCTACTGTCCTTTTGTTCTGTTTAGTCCTCATTCAGTTGGATAATGCTCACCCACACTGGGGAAGGCAATCTACTTTAATGTTAATCTGATCGTGAAACACTCTCACAGACATACCCAGATTTAATGCTTAATCCAGGCATCCCAGGGTGTAGTCAAGTTGACATGTAAAATTAACATTATAGCTGCCATGTATCTGAAGCCTCTTCTTCTTCTGAGATATCCCCAACGTAAGAAGGTGTATTGGGAGGTGATCACATTCCAGTTATAGAAGCCAAAGGAGCAAACTGCTTACTTTCCCAGCCTCTTTGCAACTTGAGTACTAATGCCTGATACATGACAACCAGTGAGAAGCACTGTGCCCAGGTCTCTAAGCTGGGATGCAGAGAAGCAGAGAATAAAGAGCAGTGTTCACATGATGGCAACAGAGGCAGTGACCACATGCAGTCTCAAGCAGTAAGGCAGGGTGTTCACACACTGCTCTCTTGGTGTGGTTGTAGCTGGGGGATGTCTGCCTGGCCTCTTTGTTGTTACCATCCTGTAAGACTGATTCTCCAACCTCCCTGCTGGACTCAAAAATTCTTCAAAAAATTAATTTAATTCTGCTTAAATCATCTGCAATACTTTTCTGTCATTTTTGAGAATGTCATGATGTGCACAGTTCCCCAAATGCAATCTTCTTTCTATACAAGGTTCATAAACCTCCCAATGTGATAAAGTTACATAAAATAACTCACAAATATAACTTAAGCAACTGAATCACCTGCAGGCAACAAAACTCATTCTGAATAAAGCATCTTTTTAAAATCTCCCTCCCCCCCATAATTGTCATTTACGAGAAATAAAAATGTGGAAAATTTCAAACAAGACATCTTGACTAAGAACACCTCACACTTCCAGAGTTGAGAAACTGAAGAAATGGTTTCTGCCTCCCTTTCACATATTCCCTTTGTCTGTAGTGGCAAGGCAGTATCTGTTGCTGGTATCTCTGGTTACTTCATTTAGAATAAAACCTAAATCGCTTGCTTTTTATGGGTGAGGCTGACATAACCTTAAGTAGAGCAATATGAAATGTGCCACTATAACATATGAAATTGACATTTCATGTCCATTTTAGATACAGTTAGATGACCTCAGTCCTAAAGAGCCATTTTAAGTGAGGGCCAGAGTTTTATTTTTTGACAGATGGATGCGATAGCTAGAGAATTCATTTACATTATGTCTGAGCTCAAGTATGATCTACACAATTATTTTGATTCAATGGCTTTAAACACTGCGAAAATATTTTTCCGCTCCAGGATTCTAATTTGTTATATGTCACAAATTTAAGAACTTTTTTTTTTACAGTTTAGCAATTATATGAAGCTGGGTGGCATGCAACTAGTTCTTCAAACTAATAACCAAACTAATAATATACGTCTTTATAATGAGCTAATTCCCACAGTACACTAATAAAAAAATGAACACAGTCAATTGTATTGAGTTGTATCTGTAGTTACAAATACCAAAGAGTATGCTGTTCCTTTTTGCATAGTTAAAATATACCAGGATTTCATGTTTCTTTCTTTTTTTTAACATAGAAAGCAATTTCAGCTATTTAATTTTCTAAAAATTATACTCTCAAAATCAATTATTACATCATTTCTCAAATTCAACAACATTCTGAAAAATTAAAAATGCCTTAGAACATTAATGGGTACAGGCTGCCTTTTTGTTAAATTATTCAAAACACAGACATATAAAAATGGAAGAATAGCACCAATGTGTTCACAAAGACCAAATAATGGCATATGAAAGACTAATTCAGGGAGTTGGGAAGATGGTAGTTAAGGCAGTCGAAATATGTGAGTCCCAGTGTGAGTGAGTGAGTGTATGGAAAATTTTGTGTACATGCTGGTGAGCAAATGGGTGTGTGAGTGGCTGACTGAGTGAGGGCTAGGGAGCTAATGGTCACAGCACTCCTGGTGCAGCGGCTGGTGCTGAAGCTGTTGGGCTTGGACCCTAGTGATTCCGGGGATGCACAAGCTGAGAGCCATTTAAAAAAAATCAACAAAACCCTTCCTGGGAAGAAAATGCTGGGAATAACTGACTAAGTGGGGGCTTGTGGGAAAGTGGCCAGGGCCCTGGTGCAACAGTTAGTGCTGCAGCTTCTCTGCTTGGTCCCTAGCTATTTCCAGGTCACAGAAGCTGAGTACAACTTTTTTAAAATGGACAAAAGTTTTCCTGTGAAGAAATGGCAGGGAGAGACTACCACCCCAGGCTCTACCACAGTACTGCAGAGGAAGAGACTGCTGGCTCCAGGCTTTGCCTCACCACTTCAGTGCCTGGCTGGAAACTGGCAGCAGGGGCTGTGGAAGGAGTCCAGATGTACAGTTCCACCAGAGTATGAGAGGCACCCCACCACCATCTTGAAGGTGGAGCAGGAAAGTGCTCTGACTTGCTCACCACGGAGCAACAGAACCAATCTCTGTGACCAGCAGATCAACTACACAGTGATTGATTTTTACTCAGAGGGATTATCTGGAAAGCACAAATTCAGAGGGACCTGACCAGTGCTGATTTACAGGCGCCCCACCTCCTACCCTGATCCAGCCACGGGACAAAGGGTGGCCAGAAAAGGACAAGGAATGACTCTAAAGAAATCAGTGGTGAGTCTGGGGCTGACCCCAACCCCCACCTCCCCAGCAATCCTCTGAATGTCAGACCCACACAGCTGAGTCACAACTGAAAGAGAAAAACTCAGGTGGCCCAGGATGTCAGTCGCAATAGGAGAAATACATTCCAGGATAAGCCTGGCTGGGGCACCCCCTGCAAGTACATACCTGGGGAAGAGACAATCAAACACCTCCGGACCGGAGGAGATCTCCCTGACCATACCAGAGTGGGAGGGGAGGACTGTCGCCCCACTCACCTCTACTGTCCCTCCTCCTTCCCTACTTCAGACACTGAGGTGAGAGTGAAAGAAGTGGCTCTGCAGGAGAGACCAGATTAGAGGAACAATTACAGACCCTGCCACAAGAGGGCAGGGTTTTTTTTTAATTTTTAATTTTTAAAAAATTTTTTAAAAATTTGCCTGTTTGCTAGTTCCTCTATTTTTAAAATATTTTTCCTTTGTGCATGAATGTGTATGTGAAGGTTTGATCTACATCGCCCCCCCTTTTTTTTCTTTCTTTCCTTTTTTTGATTCTTTCTTCTTTTATTTGTCATTTTCTGTTTATGTGTGTATGTGAATGATTGAGTGTTCATCTGTCAATTTTGTTGTTGTTGTTGGTTTGTTTTTGCTCTCATTCTTCTGGTTTTTTTTAAATTTTCACTCTTTATACTTGAAGGTGTGTGTCAATATATGTGTGAGGGTTCAGTCTGAATTCCTTTCTTTTTTTCCAGGTCTTTCTGTTTTTCTTCTCCATTGATTTCATGCTAGGTATGTGTGTGTGTGTTTAGTTTTCTTGTTTTTTGGTTGTTATTGTTTGTTTTGTTTCACTTTGTTGTTATTCTAGTTTGTTTTGGGGTATGAGTGTATGTCTGTGTGTGTGTGTTCAATTGTTTTTGTGTTGGTTTCTGTTTTATTACATCATATAGAGTGGTGGTGGGGAGTGGATCTTAGGGAACACATACCACAATAAGTGAACATTGTAATTTGCAAGTAGTTTCTGAATCCCAGCACCGCATTTCCTACTTTATTTGAATTACAAAAACTACAAGAGACAGCAAAGCTTCCTATCTACAGTCCTACTTCAAAATAGAACAAATCTAGAGCATGGATCATGGAAGAATAGAGGCCTGAGCAAACATCAGAAGGGAAAGCCTCCCTCACTGACACTGAATAATAGAACTAAAGAGAAAAACAAGACATCGATCACAAATGAGGAAAAAAACCAAAGGAAGACCACAGGCAATTTCAAGTGTACCAAAAAGAAAACTCCTGAAAAATCAGACCTTGGTGCCCAAACAATGGAAGTCACCAAAGACTGGCCCCAGAATACAACAAAGATTAGGGAATGGATGGAAAGAGTGGATAAAACTCAAGAAAGACAAGATGCAACACTGAAAGAACTTGTAACAGAGATTTTGGCAATAAAAAAATTTCCTCCAGGAAATAAATAACAAGATGAAAAGCACGGAGGCAGAATTAATCTAGATGAAGAAAGAATCTCAGAACTTAAAGACCATAATATGGAATTAAACAGACCTGTAAAAAACATAGAAAGAAGACTCAGAAAGAACAAAGCCTACAAAAGATGTGTGATTATGGTAAGAGGCCCATCCTATGCCTGATTGGCATCCCAGAAAAAGAAAGTGAAATGGAGAACAACTTGGAGCAAGTATTATAGTAGGTAATCCAAGAATACTTTCCCCATCTCACCAGAGATGTAACCAGCCAGTTTCATCAGTGATGGAGAATTAAAATCCTTCCCAGACAGTCCTTAAGAAATTATGCAGATTCCAGACAAGCTCTAAAGGAGACACTTTAAAAAGTATTAAGCACAGAAGAAAGAAAAAAAAGAATGACCACACACTTCCCAAGAGAACAGCAGAGCACAGAATCAACAGAGAATACAGTGCAACAACAACCTTAAAAGCACACATATACATCAATCCCAAAGCCAAAAGAAAACAAGCAAACAAAGAAAAAACTATATAAGAACCTCATGACAGGGATGAACAATCACATTTCAATAATCAGCTGGAATGTGAATGAACTAAATGCACCACTGAAAAGACACAGAAAGGCAAAATGGATAAGAAATCATGACCCAATTATTTGCTGCATCCAGGAAACTCATCTCAACAAAAGGTACACACACAGACTCAAAGTGAAAGGATGGAAACAAAGTTTACAGGCAAGTGGATCACAAAAGAAGGCAGGAGTTTGATTTTAATATCAGACAAAACAAGCTTTAAGCTATCAAAAATTTAAAAAGATGCAAAAGGACACTACATAATGATAAAAGGTTCAATCCATCAACAGAAATATCCCTCCTAAACATATATGCACCCAACACAGGAGTACCAGCATTTATAAAGCAACTACTAAGTAAACTAATAAAAGATATTGACTCTAACACTATTATAGCAGGGACTTGAATAACCCTACTAATAGCCATAGATAGATCATCGAGGTAAAAAATCAACAAGGAGATCCAGAACCTAAACTTGACACTCGACCAAATGAACTTAATAGATACCTACAGATTATTCCACCCAACAACCACAGAATATATATTCTACTCATCTCCACATGGAACATATTCCAAGATCGATCACATCCTTGGCCATAAATCAAGGATAAACAAATTCCATAAGGTTGAAATCTTGCCATGCACCTTCTTAGAACACAGTGGAATAAAAATAAATATCAACACCAATAAAATTTCCCCAAAGTCAACAAAGACATGGACACTAAACAGCATGATGCTGAACAGCTACTGGGTCAACAGTGAAATCAAAGCAGAAACTAAAAGATTCCTAGAAACACATGAAAATGAAGAAATATCTTACCAAAACCTCTGGGATACCATAAAAACAGTTCTAAGAGAGAAATTTATATCTCTTTGAGTACACATCAAAAAAATGGAAAGATCTCAAGTTGAAAGCCTAACAAATCACCTAAGGGAGCTGGAAAGAGAAGACCGCCAAAACTCCAACTTTAGCAGAAGAATTCAAATCACCAAAATAAGAGCCCAAATATGGGATATAGAAGATAAAAATATCATAGAAAACATCAACAACCCCAAAAGTTGGTTCTTTGAAATAATTAACAAGATTGATGGTCCCCTAGCCAGAATGACCAAGAAAAAGAGAGACAAAGCCCAAATAAACACAATCGGAAATACAAAAGACCAAATCACAACTGACCCCAAAGAAATACAAACGATTATCAGAGATTACTGTGCATACCTTTATGGAAATAAACTTGATAATCTAAATGAAATGGAGGACTTCCTGACATCACACAACCTCACCAGGTTGAAACAAGAAGACATTGAGACACTAAATAGACCAATAACAATCCAGGAAATTGACTCTGTCATTTGAAAACTACTTACAAAAAAAAAAAAAAAAGCCATGGACTGGATGACTTTCCAGAAGAACTCTACAAAACGTACAAGGAGGAGTTGATACCAATCCTTTGAAAGTATTCCAGGCAATTGAGAAAGAGAATTTTCTTCAAATCATTTTATGAAGCTAACATCACACTGATACCCAAACTGGGTAAAGATACTACAAACAAGGTGAACTACAGGCCAATATCTCTTATGAGCAAAAATGCAAAAATCTTAAACAAGATTCTAGCAAATTGGACCAAAAAACATATCTCAAATATCATCCACCATGACCAAGTAGGCTTTATCCCCAGGATGCAGGGCTGGTTCAAAATTCGCAAGACCATAAATGTCATTAACTACATCAACAGACGTAAAAACAAGAACCACATGATTATATCATTAGATGCAGGAAAAGCTTCTGATAAAATCCAGCATCCCTTCATGATAAAAACCTTCAAACATCTAGGTATAGAAGTAACATACCTCAAAATAGTTAAGTGCCATCTACAATAAACCCACAGCTAACATATTGCTAAATGGACAAAAGCTGGAAACATTTCCCCTGAAAACTGGAACAAGACACGGCTGCCCACTCTCATCCCTCTTGTTCAACATTGTGTTGGTAGTGCTAGCTAGGGTAATTAGATAAGTGAAGGAAATCAGAAGTATCCAAATAAGAAAAGAGGAAGTCAAGTTATCCCTCTTTGCTGACGATATGATCCTAAACTTCAAAAATCACAAAGAATCTGTCATAAACCTGCTTGCACTGATAAGGGACTTTGTCAAAGTCCTGGAGTACAAAATAAATGTGCAAAAGAAAGTTGAATTCTTATACATCAACAACAAGCAGGCAGAGAACCAAATAAAAATTACAATCCCATTCACAATAGCCACAAAAAAATGAAATACCTCAGCATCTTCCTAATCAGAGAAGTGAAAAACCTTTACAATGAGAACTACAAAACACTGCTCAAAGAAATTCAAGAAGACACAACAAAGAGAAAAATATTCCATGCTCATGGATAGGAAGAATCAACATTATTAAAATGTCCATCCTACCAAAGGCAGCCTACAGATTCAACGCAACACCCATTAAGTACCAACATCATTCTTCTCAGACCTGGAAATGACAATACAGAAACTCATATGGAAACATAAACAACCACAATAGCCAAAATAATCCTTAGCCAAAGAAACAAAGCAGGAAGTATCACACTTCTGGACTTCAAACTTTTCCATAAGGCTATAGTAATCAAAACAGCCTGGTATTGGTACAAGAACAGGCATATAGACCAATGGAACAGGGTAGAGAATCTGGAATGAAAGCCTCAATTTCTCAACCAACCCATCTTTGACAAAGCCTCCAATAACAACCACTGGGGAGAGGAAAGCCTATTCAGTAAATGGTGCTGGGAAAATTGGCTGATCACATGCAGAAGATTGAAACAGGATCCCTACCTATTACCATGCATAAAAATTAACTCTAAATGGATCAAATACCTAAATGTAAAACATCAAACTATAAGAATCTTAGGAAATACAGGAGATACCCTTATGGGAATTGGAACTGGCAACCAATTCCTGATCAGAACCCTAAATGCCCATACCTTAATAAATAAGACAGACAAGTGAGACCTCATCAAACTAACAAGCTTCTGCAAAGCAAAAGACAGGGAGACAACCCACAGAATGGGAAAAATATTTGCCAAGTGTATATTTGACAAAGATGTAACATCTAGGATCTACAAGGAATTCAAATGTGCCAAAAGGAAACAAATAAACAAACAGCTCCATTTAAAAGTTGGCAAAAGACATGAGTACACATCTCAAAAGAAGATATATGGTCAGCCAACAGACACATGAAAAAGTGCTCAGCCTTAATCATCATTAGAGAAATGCAAATCAAAACCACATTGAGATACCACCTAACCCCAGTAAGATTGGCCATCATTAATAAAACAAATAACAGATGCTGGTGAGGATGCGGAGAAAAAGGAACGCTTCTACACTGCTGGTGGGAATGCAAACTAGTGCATCCTCTTTGGAAGACACTGTGGCTATTTCTGAAAAAACTAGAAATTGACCTTTTATATGACCCAGCAATTCCCCAATTGGGAATATCCCCGGAGGAACTCAAATCATTCTACAAAGAAGATATCTACACTTGTAGTTTGTTGCAACTGTATTCACAATAGCAAAAACATGGAACCACCCATGCTGCCCATCGAAGCTGGACTGGCTAAAAAAAAATGTGGTACATATACAAAATGGAATATTATGCAGCCATGAAGAAAGAAAAATATATGAACTTCGCTGCAACTTGGATGGATTTAAAGTCGATTATACATAGTGATCTATCACAGAAAAAAAGAACAGAATGGTCGCCCCATTCATTCTGAACAACAAATCTGGACACAGAGCAGGCAATTAGAGCTGCACTTGTAAAGACAATGAAAGAGTGTATTTTAATTCAAATGGTTCCCATACTAACCCTTCATCTACATCAAACAGTTCCACCTCCCTACACAAAAGCTCTGCCCCCAACGCTTTGGCTCTACTACCAGCCTTGGAAAGGCTACAAATGTGTGTTGATTACATACATTTCTCTGATGTTTCTTCCTGGTAAAAACAGGTCTAGAGTACTATACTTCTAATATACCATCATATTCTCTCTGGCTCACTTATGCTACCATTGTTTTGTGTTTCTGGTTTTCAAAGGTCAAGAACTACCCACCATTACATCGTATAGAATAGAAGAAATTTATAATCTTAAAGTTGATATTAAATTTGCCCTATCTTTTCAGACTATAAGTATATAGTACTCATATTTTACATAACATTGTTAGAAAAAATAATATTCTAATGAGATGCCTCTCTTTGAGTTCATGATATTCATCATAACTCTAAATCCTCCTGCCACAGGCTTTTAGCCTATGTTCAAGTCCTACCTTTTTATCTCGTCTGGCTTCCTCTAGGTCCACAAAAGCCACGTCTAATGTTCTCCTTTCTGTCCCTGCCACACCCTTTTCACTGCTAGCCCCCAGAATAGTTTTATTTTAAGGATTTCATCACACTTCACAAGACCAGAGTTTCTCAATCTTGGCACTGTTGACATTTTGGGCCTGATAAGTCTTTGTTGTAGGGTGCTGTGGTGGTTCATTTTGTGTCAACTTGACTGGGCCACAGGGCACCCAGACATTTGATCAAGCATAACTCTGGGTGTATATGTGAGGGTATTCTGGATAAAATTAAAAGATGAATCTTTTTACTGAGCAAAGCAGATTTCCCTCCAGTGAGTGAGTCTCATCCAATCATCTAAAGACTTAAATTTTTTTAGCCGGGCTCGGTGGCTCAGCCTGTAATCCCACGCCTTTGGGAGGCTGAGGTGAGTGGATTGCCTGAGCCCGCGGGTTCGAGACCCGCCTGGGCAAGCAAGACCTCATCTCTACAATAAAAATCAAAAAATTAGCCGGGC
>CAUYQG010175325.1:0-11311 GCA_963574415.1 Tarsius wallacei | reverse complement strand
GTGTTGGTCTGTTTTACAAATCCAATTAAAGATAAAATTACTTTTTTATCTGTTTTTTTTTTTTGGTTTCATTTGCTTTTTTTTTTTTTTTTTTTTTTTTTTTTTAAAGAGGGTCTCATTCTGTTGCCCAAGCTGGTCTCTAAATCCTGGGCTCAAGTGATCCTTCCACTTTAGCCTCTCAAGTAGCCAAGATTATCGGCCTGTGCCACCATGCTCAGCATTAGTGTTTTGCTTATTTTCTTAACAATTAGCTTACCTCAAATTTGAAACAAATTAATACACACTGCATAAGGCTTAAATTTCTCATCTGACAAGGGTTGACACCTTATATAGTCTAAAACTTTACTTTTTTTTTTCCTCAGGTACACTTTAATTCTGGTGAGCTTACTTTCTTTTTTTTTTTTGAGTTGGAGTCCCACTCGATTGCCCAGACTGGAGTGCAGGGGCCGCTCCCGGCCACCGCAGCCTCGACCTGCTGGGCTCCGGCGATCCTTCCGCCTCAGCCTTCCAAGTAGCCGGAATTACAGGCGCGCGCTACCATGCCCGGCTAATTTTTTTGATTTATTGTAGAGATGAGGTTTCGCCTGCCCAGGCGGGTCTCAAACCCGTGGGCTCAGGCAATCCACTCACCTCAGCCTCCCAAGGCGCGGGATGACAGGCTGAGCCACCGAGCCCGGCTGAGCTTACTTTCTTTTAGTATCTTGACAATTATCTCATAAAACTAAAGCTTCCTGTATTCTATAATACCTAAAAGCTGCCAGCTTTAATAAGCATTAATTAATCTTGTAGTAACTTTTTTTTTTTTTTGAGAAAGCAGGATTTATTGAGAGGACAGAAAAGCTCCCACACTGGGAGGGGACCTGAGGGGGTTGCCCATAGTAACTTTTAATTTTGAGTGCCACTCACCATCATTTTCTTTTGGCATTGCAAGGCAGAGAAATCCTTTGGCCTGTATCTTTTATGAGCACCATCTTGATTGCTGATAAGAAACTCGCCAATAGGAACGGTTCCTGTGCACCATTCAAGAACACCACTTCGCTGAGAAAGGGGAACCACCTGGAGTTGCACATTAAGTACCTTGTCATCATGGAAGGCCGTTAAAGAGCATCTGATGAGCGTTCTACTAGGAGATTCAGGGCAAAGCACTTTCTTCAAGTCGTATTAACATTTCTCTGTCCTTAGAAGACAAAGCTCCTTGGAGGAGAGCTACCAGGAATTACCCTAAGCCCAAAGAATATGACTTCATAGCCTGCTGCTTAGACTTCTGAGAGCCTGCCCACCTCTCAGTCCCCACGAGTCCCCAGAAGATCATTCCTGTTTATTCTGTTCATCATCATCCATCATCGATCCATACTTCGTCTGTTCCATTTAGCAGAGGAATTAACTCTGCTTTCCTTATCCTTCTAATATTAATTATATCTGAGAATTTCACTTTGGGTAATTGTCCCAATTTTGGTATATATTAAGTACTGAAATTATGTGTACTCTTGCTTTACAGTCTTATTAGCCTCACCAAGAGGAAATGTATTCCTAAGGATAAAATGAGCAATTTTACCAAGAAAATTATTTATTAAAATCATGCCGGGCAGTCTGAGAACACAGTCTCAGCAATCTGTGTTCTAACAAACGTTTCAAGTGATTATGATATCTGCTGAAGTTCCACTGATCTAAACCACATCAAAGAAGTCCCTCTACAAGAGAATAGCTTTTATTGAGCTTACGTTTAACTTTTGCTTTTTGCATTCACTGAGGACTGTTTTTTTTTTAACTGCTAATGGAAAGCATCTCCTATATTAGTTAATATCCCATAAAGTTCCACAGATTTCTCACAAGCTTGAAGGCTAAGAAAAAAATGTGCTTTTCCTAATGAGCAAGTTTGCACATTTCCAAACCAATGAGCTTTATATTTCTCCTTCTGAAATCAGTCAAGATGCTCAAAACTAAGTTCTGCTTTTTATTATAATTGCCTGCTCAATCAGAATTTTGAAAGGTAGATCGAATTTCTTTTCCTCTACTCCCCTAAATAGCTGGGGCTTTTAATTTAGCCATTATTTTTATAATAAAAATGTTCATTATGAAAAACTATAAATAAAAAAGCAGTATCTCACATAATCCCTGTTACAACAGTGATGGAAGAAGAAAGTAAAAAAAAAAAGAAGATACAGGGACAAATCCTGAAAGGACAAACCTATGAAAAATAATAGGCCCTTCAAAATGAGGATTTATTGTTGTTTCATAAAACACAGACAGGCTAAATGAATAATCAATATAAGAGCCAGAAATGATTAGCAGATGACTGAGGATTGGCTTCTCAGGCAAACTGCTGGAGGAAATGTCAATGGGTATACTCCCACTTAGGGTAATTCGGCGATATCTACCAAATTACAAGTGCATGTGTCTCTAACCTATCAATCCAACTTTTGAAAATTCATCCCACGGATTTACCTGCTCATGTGTAAAATGCATATGTTCAAATGGCTGAGCTTGCTCACTACAACGCAGCACAGTTTGCAATAACAAAAGACTGAAAACAACACAAAAGCCCACTGATAAGGACTTGTATAATAAACTATGTACATACACCCACTGCAGCTGTTAAAAAATGAAAATAATCTCCGTAATATATTGTTGAGTAGAAAGAAGAGGGAAAAATACTTCAATTAACTATAAGAAACACCTGTATGCAATCAATAGTGATGAATACTTTTATAATATAAAGTAAATGTTAACTATTTGGTCTTTCACAGAAAACATCTGCTGACCCCTTGTAACTGAGCACCTCATTTCAAAATGTAGTTTAGGTTTTTTTTCTTCCCTCCTCAAGTGTAGCCTTGAAACACGCTGGAGAGGTTTCTTCTTTCCCTATGCCATGAGTCACGACCTGCATTGTGTTCTCTTATCTAATTATGTGCTTGCTTAGAAGTTTGGGGGCTCACATCTTAAAGCAAACTGGATGACGGTGGGATTCTGCCCACCTGGTGTTGACCTGGTGATGGCTGTGGTTCAACTACAACTCCGAGACAGTGCCAGCCCGCACACCAGGTAAGGCAACAACTCAAGACAGTCATGGGAACAAGCTGCACACGCTAGCCCCGCTGTCGCTGCCACATGCTCCCATACCCAGTTTCCCTTTTTAAGCCCCTGAACACTGCCCAGCCATTTCCCCAACTGCTGGCTTCTGGAGCAGTCATGTTCCTTTCACCATCTCTCATCTCTCAAGTTTGGCTTTGGGCAGCAAATGGCTGAGCTTGCTTTAGGTTACATCCTGGTCCAAACAATGGCATCATATCTATGTTCTTGGTGAAGCAGCAGAAGCACAAACTAGTTACCTTGTATGTGCAGATGGTCAATTTCCTCTTCCTAGTTTCAGTGTTTCTCTGCAGCAACGTATTACACATCTGAAAAACCTGCTGCATGACAGCATCTTGTCTCAGGTCATCACGGCCCTTCAGGGTAATCAGGCACGAATAAGCACAGTTCATTTCATCATAAAAACACACAGTCAACGGAGGACAGCAGAGGGCACTCAGAAATCAATCAGAGCATCTGGGCTCTTAACAATCTCTTAAATATTAAAAGCTACTGCCATTCTTTCATTTAGAGTAAGCTATAACAGTAAGTAGGCAGACTGATTGAAACAATGAAGTCTGCCCTAGCTACTTTGTAGTTAGAGTAACTGGAACTCTTTCAGTCAAGATACACTGCAACAGCTGAGTGAAGCTGCATGTATCCTCCATCGCTCCCCAGCAGGGCCCAAAGAGCTCCTGAGTGGTATACTGAGGCAAAGGACTTCACCTTGGGCTAATCAAGGAAATAAGCAACAAGCACCAACATATTTTTTTTTTTAACGAGAAACAAGCTTATTGTTAACCTTATCACATTTGTACATGTTAACAGTATTCTTTTACTTGAATCAACTGTGGAATAATAGTGGTCTTTTAGAGACACACAAAAGGAGAAAAGCATTCTGGTTCCAGAAAAGAATGCATTTGTATTCTATGAGTCTTCCTTATTTGATGTTATTCAGAATAAAGATAGAGACTCAAATAAAACAGACATAAAATAGCAACTAAACTTTTTAGTCATTAACTCTAAAGAATAAGCCAGAGAAGGGAAGCCTCACCTTAACAAGCTGCCTCCTTTCCTTGCCATCAGAGCCTACACAATCTATTATTTTGGGTAAATTTATACCTCCTGCTAAACGAAATTTTGCTTTAAATGACTGTATTGTCACCAGATTTCCATATTCTCCTGTGGGATCCACCTAATACAAAATATAAATATGAAAATAGGTCAGCCACACTATCTGCAGTTAATGAAAAATAAATCATACCTAACAATTTTAATGTTACACAGAGAAATGTATGACAATGTGCTGTTGGTTATGAACTGAAACTACAACTTCCTGTTTAATGAAAGAGTCACTTTTGTAAGTTAAGTCATCTGAGAAATAACAAAATTTCTCACGAAAACATAAGGCAAATTTTGGAAAAGAGTGGAGAGGAGTTCTCTAGGTTATAGCTGCTAAATCTGGAGTTTTCAGAAAATATTCAGCTAAATAATTTGCCTGATACAGCTGGAAAGATAGCAGTTGATAGCACATGATGCCGCTACATTTCAAATCAAGTAACTCGATACTAAGTACTAAACTGCAAACTCCAAACATACTTACGATGTACTTAAAGTGACCATTTTCTAAACTATACCCTTATTATTTCGTATATTTCTGCCCACATGGGATCACTTCTTTTACTTCTAGCAATAAAAGATTATTAGAACAGAACTAATTGTATCATGTATATTCAATCAATACTACAATATATGCTGTGTTACTTAATGATACATCACAGTCAATACATTCTACTGCATATAGAATTTTAAAAAATCAATATATAAAGACTGGGAACTTTCTTGCCAAATTAAAAATTAATCTTGGCATAAGCACATGAAAACTCTCCTGGCCAGTGAAGGTAACCATCTATAGACCTTCATGAGAAAGACTGGAGGTGTAAACAGAAGGCAAAGGAAAAAGGAAGCAGAAGTTTTTGGGCATTTTAGGGCCTGGGCATAGGGAATCTAATACACGAAACTGTCAATATTTAACCAATTTTGACCTACATAAAAAGACTATTTCAAATGGTTCAATCTAATAAGAAAGTAGTTTAATTAAAAAATCAAGAGTTAATGGTAAATTACCTTAATTTCCATAGTAGGGACAACAACGTCTTCTAAATTCTTCAGTTTAACGATCGGCTGGTGTGCTGGAATATTTATGTCTTCTGTATATAAAATAAAAAGACTTCAGTGACAATTGCAAACTGAGGAATAGCACGGAAGGTCAAGCAGGAATATTCGGCAGATGTCCCAGCCTGTGGCTCATCTGGGCCCGGATTTAGAAATGAAGATCAGGGCTTTGCCCACAACACAGCTCAGGCTAAGACTCAGGCTGAACGACAGTTAATGTGGCTTGTAAATGGAGTGGCAGGCACCTGACAGTGGTCATCAGACCGGATTCCACCTGAGGCACCAGACTGAGCATCTTAAAACAATTACATGCCAGTCTATATAGCACATAGATAACACACTCCTGTCACATTACCACTAAATGTGACTAAAAGACATGACAATATTCTTTGTTTGCTTAGAGAAACACTGTGTTAAGTCTCATTTAAAGCAGTAAGAATTTAAACTTGAAGATATGATTCTGAATAGGAAAAAAATACCATTATTAAAGTATGGGGAGATCCTTAGAAGCAAATGACACTTAGAGGCTAGCCACAAAAACAGAGATCATAGCAATTTACGATTACTTGAACTGACAGCACGAAGAGTGATTAAATAATGACATTTAGCACGTATGGAAGAAATGGTAAGGTCTTTTTGTTTTAAATCCCAGGATATAATGAGTAACCACTATTATTTAAAAAAAAAACCAAACCTTTGAATCCTAAAAACTCAGTCTTCAGTTACCTTAACAGACTCACCTCTATGCAATTCCCTGCAAGAAGTACGTGCACCAGAAGATTAAGAAATCAAATAATTAGTGTAGTCATCTATTATCAGTTCTGCTAAAACATATAAAGTGAAAAAGTGACCAGGGGATGCTGAAGCTATAGACAAAAATTAAGTTTTTGGATCACGTGTGAATTGTAACCACCAGGACCTTCGTATTTGTAATTACAGCAATGGTTGTGATTTTAAACAGTTACTCATAAGGCTCTGCAATTACTACACCCCTACAGAGAATAGCGCAGAAAGAAAGGAGCACTCATTCTTTCAAACACATACTTTGCTGAGTCTTCCACTGGCTGGCATCTAAGTTTGCTAATATAATATAAGCATCACAAAGTGCCTCAACACTTCTGACCATCTGAGGTCTATTTCTTCTGATAGCACATATTATTTTGTTTGCAGCCTCTGTCCGATCCTATTAAAAAAACAACAACAAATGAAAAACATGTAAGAAACTATTCAACACTTCAATATCTCAGAGTTATAAAAGCAGTGAAAAACAGAATGCATGCACAAATCTAGACAATGGAATGACTATAATCCCTCAGATACAAACAAAACAGTCATTTTGAGTGAAACGCCTCAAAGGTACAATACTCTCAGGAGTCAATGACAGGTTGGGCATGTAAGTGCTTGTAATCCCAGCACTTTGGGAGGCTGAGATGGGGGAGGGGGGAATTGCTTGAGGCCAGGAGTTCAAGACCAGCCCAGGAAACATAGCAAGACTTGTCTCCACTAAAAAAAAAAAAAAAAGAGTCAATGACTTAAGTAGGTGCCCTTCAAAAACCTATTTTTTCCCCCTTTGCCTATTGCTAAGAAGAAAAAAAAAAGTAAAATACTACTGGTTGTATCTCTTATGCTTTGAGATTCAGGAATTTTGAACCAATTTTAGGTGGCAGCATAACAACAAAGAATTTTTAAAAGAAACAGCCAGGTACAGTGGCTCATGCTTGTAATTCCAGCACTTTGGGAGGTGGAGGTGAGAACATTGCCTGAGCCCATGGGTTCAAGACCAGCCTGGGCAACATGGTGAGACCTCGTCTCTACAATAAGTCAAAAAAATTAGCTGGGTGTGATGGCGCGCATCTGTAGTTTTAGCTACTCAGAAGGTTGAGGCGGAAGGATCACCTGAATCCATCAGGTTGAGGATGTGGTGGCCATAAGCGTGCCACTGCACTCCAGCCTGGGTGACAAAGTGAGACTGTGACTCAAAAAAAAAAAAGAAAGAAAGAAAGAAAAAGAAATATTCTGGAAAGGAATGAAAATTACAATTCAAAAAGGTATGTATGTTTAACTCAAATACCTCATCAAGCTGAGAGCTTTGTTTAAGTACATTTTTAGTTATTCCGCTCCTTGTTGCTGCTTCTGGTTTGGTCAATAATTCATCTCTGTTTGCATTTGCTAAGGCCAATATAATAAACAAAGTATGATGGGGGTGACCTATTGAAATTCTACAGATGAGCTGTAAGAAAATTAAGAACTATTAGATTTATGCAAATAATCAACAACAAAAAAAGAAAACCCACATTTTCCATTTTGCTTAACATTAAAGTGTGTGTTGTTATCCAGATACTGCAGTGGGTAGAGTGTGTGTATGTCCATATGAGGAAGAAAGAGACAGGTGCCATGAGGACTAAGGCAGAGAAATTTATATAAAAGAGGCAAATTACAAAGGCTTGCATTTCTATTTCCAGAGAGGACAGTAGTATATACTTTGTATAGTATATAACAATATAAAAGAAAAGTTAACTACTGTAGTTTGATTTTCGGGTTTACTTACATTATTGAGAACATCATGAAATTCTAGGCCTCCCATCATCTTGGTCCCCATTCTAGCAGCCAGTTGGTACATAAGAGGCAAAAATTTATATGAAGGAATCTTCATTCCATTACTCTACCATTAAAAGAAATACAAAATTAAGAAACAATGCATTTAAAATATTCACATCTAAGCAAACACACTATTCTAAGATAATGCTCCTCTAAAAGCACAACATAGTGGCTGTTAAAAACTTCACTAGCTACATTGTTTTTCTTTGCCACTTAGCCTATCTGAAAGTCTTCCTAATGGGTATTTTAGATTGATTCAATGGTAAGTCAAAATATTTAGTCCTAAGTTAAATTGTATTCAGAACTGGAATACTTGGTACTGCTTTACATTCCAGTGAATTCAAGGAGTCCAAAGTGGATCTGAGTACATTTTTGATCATGACTCCTGAGAAATCAAATGATAAAATGGAATAATGATTTTTCCCTATATACCAAAAGTAATAGGATTTGGTGTGTACTAAAGCAGAGATTGATTGTTTCTATCATTAGTCTTATCATTATTTTCATCCAGGAGAGCCATTTTATCTTTAACCTTCAAATTTACTGACAATGAATGTCTTATCAACCTAACTTTAATATTAAGTGTCATCATTAAAATGTTGATTTTAACATAAAAACCTAAGAAATATTGCTGTCTTGATATTTTGTAAAAATATTTTTTTCCATTTATAATTCATTGTAAAAATCCTAGAGTTATACAGTAGAGGGAAAAATTCTACCCATGATCACATCATCTTTAATTGCTTTTAAATCTTCCAATCTAATGTCCCATTCGGGGTATTCTCCTGTGATAAATGCAAAGGCACAGGACAGACCTAAATTCTCTCACCTCCACACAAACCCGCATCATTTAGAGCTTATCAAGTGCAGAGAACCAAGTGCTAGGGATCCAGAGGGGTACACAAAATCCCTCACAAGGAGGGGCTCATGTCTGTTTTCAAGCACAGGTTAGAATTTGGGGTTGAATGAGACTTGCCTTCATCATGTCATTGACTTCAGAAACTCCAGAATTTTCAAGCCAAAGGGAACAAAGTCGGAATACCCACATATCATGTTCTTCTCCACTTAATAAGCAGTTGATATAATTTTCAACTGCTTTACATAAGAAGCGCTTACGATCTTCGTTCAGAGCATGGAGTGCACATTCATCCAGCTCCAGCTCTCGCTGGACCTTTACTGTGTACCTTGTATTGGACAATTAAAGTAAAGCAAAAAAGCCATAAACTTCTATAGAACTACAAAATCTTACATGATATACAATGAAAACTCAGGTGTTATTCCAGGAGAAAAAGCAAATTTCTAAGGCTTATAAAGGGAACAAACTTACTTTTGTCTTAATTGTGCAATTCAAAAGCCTTCCTAGCCAACTGAGGACAAAAATGGACTCTACTCAAGTAACTGGTTAACTTAATTCTTTCTTAAAATATACAGACTCAAGGCAGGCTTAAATGAAGGGATTCAATTACATCAAGTTAGGTAACTCTACAGCATTTAATCAACATCAGTTTCCTTTTCCACTGTGATATCAACATACCAGAAAATAAGACAAAAAAGCTAACATCTATATACTCCACAATGAGCTTAGAACCAGAGTGTGAATTCCAGAGTGAACAGTAGTATTAGTATAACACATGTCGATGTCCTATATACTAATTTAAGTTATAATTAACCACAGTAGGGACAAGACAATCTATATGTAAGTAAGCCAAGCTTTAGTGTTCAAAAGTGTCAGATAAAAAGATCAAGTCACACTTCCTACAAAACACTAACCCAGCTAACTGGTGAACATAAAATTGTCACTTGTAGACAGTTACCTGTTGGTCTGAATTTTATGCTCCTTAAGAAGACCCACTTCCTCTTTGGCCCTTTTCAGGAGAGCTTGCTTGTTTTCAAATTCTGATGACTTCATATAGTTTTCAATTCTCTGGTACTGAGTGTCTGAGAAACGGGCTAATGACAGAAATGCCTTCATTTTTCCATTTCTTAGCTCATCACTGCCTTCTCCATCATAATTTCCAGCAACTTTCACAGCCTTCAAGACAACATAATCCACTTAAATTATACTTACAAATACTAAATACATCTAAAGACTCCCTCAGATTAAGGTAAAACCCACACTAAAGTTTAACTTACATACATGCAAAGGCTAAATTATATGAAGTATAGTATTTTCATGACTTTTTTTTTTTGAGAAAGCAGGATTTATTGAGAGGACAGAAAAGCTCCCAAAGCTGGAGGAGACCCGAGGGGGTTGCCCTATTTTCATGACTTTCAAAACAACTTTGACAGTGTAGAAATGATCCAAAGAGCTAATATTTGTAAAGAACTCTATAAAATTTAGAGAAATCACATCACACTTCATTTTACATTAATTTAGTGAAGTAGCAACTTCTAAAATTAAAGGAATAAGAGGGAGAAACAGGAAGGTCACACAAGGCTGGAGTCCTGGAGTCTCAGCCTTTGCTTGTGGGTGGCTGGGCTACCAATGAGTAGCAAGGGATGACTTGCATCTTCCTTAATAAGCTGTTTTTGTAGATTAACAGATGGAGGAATTATTAGAAACAACTTGTTGAAAGGGCAACTGGTGGTGGAGGTAGGGAGAAGGAAGAAGACATAATTTGGCTTATTTTCAAAATATGCACATTCTTTTTTAACACTTTTATTCTGACATAGAGATTATACAGAGCAACAACAGTAATAACATGTGGAAAAATAAAACCATATCTTTTATTTGCTTTTGAAATCCATTTGGTGTCTAGGAAAAGATCACATGTATTCATGCTAAACAACTATCTTAAGGGCTGCCCCAAATCTTACCTTTTCCAGATAGGTCTGCATGATGACTGCAGGATTTTCTAAGCAAGTTTCTGCTAACCAGTTGCCACAAACCCTCAGACATTCTGCATATATAAATTTTAGGCTGGGATCATTCTGTAAGAAAAACAAAATCTTAAAATATAATCCATTACCATGACTGTACAAAACTGTCCCTTATGTAGGGGATAAAAAAATCAGGTTAAAAATGTTATTCCTCATCTGCTTTCACAAAACAAGTATTTTAATAATCCCAAGTGTGTAAGTTTATGAAATAATCATCCTGCATATTATTATTATTGCCATTATTGGAGCAACTCACATTTACTTATTTATTTATTTTTGAGTTGGAGTCTCACTCTGTCGCCCAGACTGGAGTGCAGTGGCTGCTCCCGACCACCGCAGCCTCGACCTGCTGGGCTCCGGCAATCCTTCCACCTCAGCCTTCCAAGGAGCTGGAACTACAGGTGCGCTACCATGCCCGGCTAATTTTTTGATTTATTGTAGAAATGAGGTTTCGCCAAGTTGCCCAGGCGGATCTCGAACCCGCAGGCTCAGGCAATCCACTCACCTCAGTCTCCCTAGGCGCGGGATTACAGGCTGAGCCACTGAGCCCGGCTGAGATTACTTTGTAAAGTTCTTTATGTTAGAGACA
>CAUYQG010175321.1:0-32034 GCA_963574415.1 Tarsius wallacei | reverse complement strand
CATGCCGGCTGTGACCTTCCTCTTCTTTGACCTTGGTCTTTAACCCATGGTCAGGTTCCGTCAAGTATTTCTTTGTGATGTCTGACATCTATACCTGTCTAGGCCTACTACAACCATCCTACTTGGGACCTGCCCTCTTCTGTTATAGAAACACAGCCTCCTAATGGATTCTCCCAAGCCTCTGGTAGCCCTCCTGGGTCGTCCTATTCTGGTATAGTTTCTTTAAAAAAAAAAAACTATTCTGATAACGGAGGGCCATGTATAAGATACATAAAGTCTGACAAACCACTTCTCTAAAAATCCAACAACAGCAATAACAAACATTTCTTAGCCAGGCATGGTGGTGTGCATCAGTAGTCCCAGCTACTCGGGAGGCTGAGGCGGGAGGATCACTTGAAGCCAGGAGTTTGAGGCTGTTATGTGTGATGATAACACCTGTGAATAGCCACTACACTCCATCCTGGGCAATGTAGCAAGACTCCATCACTAAGAAAAAAGAAAGAGTGGGGCTCGGTGGCTCAGCCTGTAATCCTGCGCCTGTGGGGGGCTGAGGTGAGTGGATTGCCTGAGCCCGCGGGTTCGAGACCCACCTGGGCAACTTGGCGAGACCTCATCTCTACAATAAATCAAAAATTAGCCGGGCGTGGTAGCGCGCGCCTGTAGTTCCGGCTACCTGGAAAGCTGAGGCGGAAGGATCGCCAGAGCCCAGCAGGTCGAGGCTGCAGTGGCCGGGAGCGGCCACTGCACTCCAGTCTGGGTGACAGAGTGAGACTCCAACTCAAAAAAAAAAAAAGAAAGAAAGAAAAGAAAAAGAAAACAACAACAACAAAAACAAAACAAAAAACAGGTGGTCTGCACTGTAAGAGGATTAGTTTCACCCATCTGAAAATTAAGAAACTATTTTAACATTTCTTGATTAACTGCATTCAGATTCATAAACTTGTTCCGCCAAAAACCTGGATTGCCATAATTACACTGGGAATAGCACTGGTTCTTGGAATACAAAGAGTAGGGTACTGATGTCATCATCTCTTCCTATTTTGTACCTGAAAACAGGAAGGGGTGTGCACTGGCATGTGACACATTACATTCCCCCGAAATTAGTCAAATGTATGTTGTAACAGACATAGGAAGATGGTGGAGAAAGGCACTTATTGTGTTAGGGATTGTTGCTTTTCATACCTGTGAAAAAGCAAGATTTGAGTCATAGGATACCTACTTACTGTAGAGTGCAAGGTTAGACTGGGTAGCTGTTTCCTAGTCTCTAGCTGGGAGGTCTACACACCAACCTGTTACTCAGCTAAAGCAACATGAAGGAAACTTAACCAACAGGAATGGTATTTAACCAACAAGAAGTGGATAGTAAGAAAACAAGTATCTAGCTATAAGCATGACATTGGATAGATCTAGACTAATCCAGAGTGTTGAGCAAATAGAAAACAAATATAAAGGTGGAGCCTATATAAAAATACTGCAGAGAAAATGGGAGAAGGTCATTTTAAAAAGGAAAGCAATAAACGAATATATCATCCATTAAAACAGATGAAAATGGGCATTTTAAACAGTATTTATGAAGCCATGACCCCTATAATACTAGACAAAAAGGGGGAAATGGCTTAAAATAAAAATAAGAACATAAAATGGAAGTATACTTTTTTCAATAAAAGAAAGCATAGTGAATTTTTAAAAATTAAGTAAAGATGGAAAATGACTGAAAAATTACCAATAGTGAAATGAATGACAAACTTTAAAAAGTAGGAGACTTGTTTGGACTCTCTAGCAACAAATAGATGAACTTGCTAGAAGAAATCTTACACGGTTTGGCTTCACACATTTAAAAAATCTATGATGTCACAAAACATAAGAAAAATTTGAAAGGTTATTATAGAAGCGGGAAAATGTCTATAAAATGTAAAAAATTTCAACACACATAATGCCCAACACCTTTTACACAGTTCTTTCCTATTTTAGGGGAAAAAAGGAATAAGCATCTTAATTAAAAATAGATAAAGAAAAGAAACAGATAATTCAAAAAAGAGGTGAAAAAATTAAAAATGAAACATCATTGATATTAATGTAAAATTTGCCTATTAGTTTACAATTTTGAAATTAATATTTAAAGATGGTTATCCTGTGTAAAATGGGCATTCTTATACATTGCTTAAGATCATATAAATTGAAACAAGCTTTCTGAAAAGCAACTTGTTTATAGATACCAAAATTCTTGTATTTCTTTTTATTTATCTTCACTGAACAAAGAGTTATTGATCACGTACTTTGTACCAGGCTCTGTTTGTGACACTAGGGACAAAGTTTTTAACAAAGCAGACAAATTTTAGATTATAGGAGGTAGAGATAGACAATAAACAAGTAAATAAGCATAACACATTAAGTACTGTGGAACATTCAGACAATAACAATGCAGAAGGGGAAACAAATAATTTTGGAGGTGGTAGATAATAGCAGTTTGGGTAAGTGCTCAAGAAAATGTCTCTCTGGTAAGGTGACAGTTGAGCAGTAATCTGAGTGTAACATAGGAGTCGAACATGATGGTATATGGGAGAAAAGCACTGGAGAGAGACACTTACCAGTGAAAAAGCCCTAAGATGTGGTGTGATTTTCTGTAATAGTATAACAAGGACTCTTTGGTAAGACAGACCCCTATTTTTGCACAGAGTTTTTTTTTTTAATTACTGCCTACACAGCTGAAACTAGAGTATACCAATGCTTATGATATATATGTACATAGCCATCAAAATGATTATTTTAAAGGGTGATGAGATGTGAACTTTGGGTTAAAAAGGGAGGAAAAAGATCAAACTTTGAATAAATTCCAGATAATTTCCAATTCTGTGAAATAGATGTTTTTGAATATAGTAAAAAGGTCATATATCAAAATACTGATAGCAACAGTCATCTTTGCCTGGTAGAATCATGGATTTTTATTCTTGATTTTTTTTCTAAACTAAAAAAAAAAAAAAAGAATTTAGGTGTATTTTTAATAAAAGAAAAATATTAAACAAAAAGAGAGGCAGACGTTATCACTTTAGGTATGCTATTAATTCCAGCATTTTCTTTGTCACAAATCTTGGAGCCTTCCTTTTATTTTGGATTATTTACTATCTCATTTCAGCATGTGAAATGATTCTTCTTTTATAAGTAATTGAAACGCCCCCCTTCCCTCAATTTCACTGCTTCTACCTTGTTACTTAGATACATAGCAAAATTGTAAAAATGCATATATAAAATCCTGTTCATGTATGTCTATATCTTTTGTTTTCTCCTTTGAGAGCATATGGTGAGAGTCATCTTGTTCACTCAGTGACAAATGCCCTCCCATAGCATCTACTACTTTGACCCTTAATTAGATCTTCCCATACAATCTAAAATAACTCATGTCTGAGACCTCCCTGACTGGATGGGTCCCAAAGGATTAGGGCAGCAGCAGGAAAGCAGAGCAGTATTTTACTGCAGCCTAGGATATGTGTAACCAAATGGGTGAACAGGTAGGGAGTTGAATGAGGTTACTTAAAAGAAATTTTTAAAAAGGAAGAAAGAAAGAAGAAAAAAGAAAGAGAGGAAAGGAAGGAAGGGAGGAATGCAGGAGCAAGTAGAGAAAACTGCATAATTAGGTCACTAATAAAAAGTGAAAGCTGAGGAAGGTATCAGGATGCAAAAGTAAAATCTCATGCTGAGGAATCAGAGAGCTGGTCAAGAGCACCTAGACCTACAACTTTTATTGTTTTGATACATATAGAAAGCATACAATTTGGGTGCTGTCCTTTAAAGATCTTATTGAAACCAAAATCAGCCAGGCAAAATGGCTCATGCCTGTAATCCCAACAATTTGGGAGGTGGAAGCGAGAGGACTGCCTGAGTCCTGGGGTTTGAGACCAGCCTGGACAACTTGGCAAGACCTCATCTCTACAATAAATCAAAAACAATAGCTGGGCATGGTGGTGCGTGCCTATAGTTCCAGCTTCTTGTAAGGCTGAGGTGAAAGGATTACCTGAGCCCAGCAGGTCGAGACTGTGGTGGCCCTGAGTGTGCCACTGCACTCCAGCCTGGGCAACAGAGTGAGACTCCTACTCAAAAAAAAAGAAAAGAAAAAAAATCAATAAAATAAGTAAAAGAGGTATTCATGGAGTTAGAAAGAGGGTGACAAGGAGATAACTAGATAAACCTCCATTACTTGAAATAAATAAATAAATGGTTAGAAAGGAAGCTGGGAAGGAAGGGGTTGTGTGATATGGAATGCAGGTATGTAAATGGTTCTGACATGTTGCTAGATTAATAGAAGCAGAGACTTAAGAGCAGAATGTAAACAATGATCTGTCTGGACTGGAGATGACAGCAGAGGGGGATGAGAAAACTCAAGCAACTGGAAGTATGAATCTGAATCAGATAGAAAAAAGTAAGGACATTTACACACAGGAAAACAGAGAAATTCACACATTGGGAAGAAGCAAAAGCACAAGTCTCATGTCTTGTGCAGTGGGAGGTCAAAACTTGATTCTACAGGAAGCTGTTTAAAGGACAAATGTGGAACTCCTCAAGGGAAGACCTTTTGTGAGACCAGAGATAAGCTCGAGTCTTGATATCCAGATTATCTTTGATCACCTGTGGGATACTAAGTGGGCCCTATGTGTTTCACGGTCAATAGATTCTCTCCAGTCAAGTCATTGCTCTAGCTGTTGGGTGGCCACATCTGCTTAGAACCCAGATGAGATAGGAGATAGCCAGAGAAAGGCTAGGCAGGTACTCTGGTAACAATGCAGAGAGCTCCAGCAGACCTCTCAGGCTCAGCATTGGTAAGCAAGCTCCCTGCGACCTTCTCAAGCTAGAGCTTAAGAACTCACTGCTGGGATCAAAAAGCAACCAATCAGTTCACCATGAGGCCCCTACCTCCTGCTGATTGGTCCTTATACCGATCAATCAGAACAGGTACAGCTCACAGCAGCTAGTGCTAGCCAATAGGCTTCAACTTAGGACTATATAAACACCAGGTTTTCAGCCACAGATGGCAACCCCTTTGGGTCCCTCCCTCTGTGGGAGCCTCTCTGTCCTCTCAATAAATCCTGCTTTCTCACTTTCTGTCCATGTCCCTCATTCTTCCTGGGCATGAGACAAAAACCTCTACTGTGAAGAGAGGCAACTTGAAGAGCTGCAGAAGATTGTGGGGAGCCAAAGAGCCATGCACCCCAGAGGTTGGCTTGTCAGTTGACGGAGCCAGCTGAACCAGGAGAGCTGCCAGTAAGAGGGCGAAACTCTGAAGCTGAGATAGATACCCAGGGGGTAGGCTTGCCAGCCCACTGAATCGCAACACTCTCTGCTTGGCTTGCCAGCCCATTAGAACTGACACTTTCAGGGCTAGGCTTACCAGCCCCTCGACGACCCTCTCTGGGTCTTGGCTGGCCGACCCGTTGAGTTGACATTCACGAAGTCCAGGCTGACCTGAAAAATCTGCATCACAGAGACAAACCTAGAAAGACAGAGTTGTAACAAGCTCAATCAGGAAAGATAAATCAGAGACATTAGGCAAATGTGCACATAGAGTGGCAGAGTCCAGCCAAGATCAAGAGATAAAACACCCATGGAGGAATGTCTCTGAGATAAACCAGGGTTTCTCTGAGCCGGTGTGAAAAGCATGCAGCACACCATAGCTTGAAGAGTATGAAAAGGTCAATCTACCCAAATGGTCTTTCCCTTTTGCCTCCCTTGATTTCAAAATCTCTTTAGAAATGTCAGTGCCCCAAAGCCTTATAGTACTAAGACACTAATTCTTATTGGTAAACTCCTACCAAAAAAAAAAAAAAAAAAAAAATCTAGTACATATGAAGATTGTATTCAGCTCCTTATATCAGACTTTGGGATATTTGGGCTCATCTAGAAGAAATTCTGGATCAGAGAATATTGCCAAGGAAAGCAAGCCTCCCAGAATCAGGGCTATCGAATTTGAGTTAATACCTTAAACCACTGACTCTAAAACTCATTATACTATGCCTGAAACTGTGGGCGCTTATGCTCTTCCTGAAATTTAATCTGTCAAGGTAGAGAATCCTAAAGAATAAATTATAGGCAACATACTACTTTTCGGAGCTCCCTGACTCTATACCTAAATGATTAGATCTAAACTTCCAACTAGAAGAGGATATGCCAAGATATTGTACACAAAAGCAAAGGTCTTTGATTCCAGTTCTAAAACTTTAAATAAAGAGCTATTTTTGAGCTCCCAGCTGCTATTTAATTGGGGAATTGTTTTCATGTTTGTCATTTTGTCCCCAATTCGTAGCTAAATTAATTAACTTGAAGCTTTTAAGGAAAGAAAATTAATTCTAATTATGGCATGTAATCCGAAAAGTACCTAAAATGTCTGAGCTAAGACCCAATGGAATATACAGAATACAAATTACAAAGTTTATTCTTTTCCTGCTCCCTTTCCTTTCAGGAAATAAACCTCAAGAAGAAATAGTCAAATGCCATAAAAAAGGACCAACATATGAACTTCGTGGCAACTTAGATGAATTTACAGTCGATCATACTCAGTGATCTATCACAGAAACAAAGAACAGAGTACCACATGTTCTCACTCATAAGCGGACCCTGAACACTTACCATAACACTAGAAGAAAGGGATTGGCAGTAGGGATTGCTGGGGTGGGGGTAGGGGGACACAGCACCAATAATGGTACTTGATCTCAAACCAGGCAAAGTGGGGACCAAAGGGAGGCCCAAACTTTACCCGTACTATGACCACTTGCATTTCTAATCCTGAATTGTACCCCACATCTTTACAATTAAATAAACAAATAAGAAATAGTCCAATGTTATAAGATACTTGTAAGTGTAGAGCTCTAGGAAGACCCGCTGTGAGGATGTTGTCTTTTTCTTTTCCATTTGCCAAACAAGAGAACACATTGTTAGTATTAGAATGCCAACAATGAGCCGGGCTCGGTGGCTCAGCCTGTAATCCCATGCATTTGGGAGGCTGAGGTGAGTGGATTGCCTGAGCCCGCGGGTTCGAGACCCGCCTGGGCAAGTGAGACCTCATCTCTACAATAAATCAAAAAATTAGCCGGGCGTGGTAGCGTGCGCCTGTAGTTCCAGCTACTTAGAAGACTGAGGCGGAAGGATCGCCGGCCCCAGCAGGTGGAGGCTGCGGTGGCCAGGAGCGGCCACTGCACTCCAGTCTGGGCGACAGAGTGAGACTCCAACTCAAAAAAAAAAAAAAGGCTAATAAATAAATATCATATACAATTCTGTGTCCACAGATTTGATAACCTAGAGTAAACGAACCTATTGCCTAAAAAACACAATTTGCCAAAACTCACAAAAGACAAATCAGATCATCTGAAAGGTCCTATTTCTATTAGTGAAACTGAATCATTAACTAATAACTGTACAAAACAGAAATCACCAGGCTCAGGTGGGGTTACGGGTGAATTCTTCCAAAAACATTTAAAGAAGAAATTATACCAATTCTCTAGAATCTCCTTCAGAAGACAGAAACAGAGAATACTTCCTAACTCACTCTATGAGGCTAACTAACATTACCAAAACCAGATAAAGACGTTACAAGAAAACTTCAGACTAATATCTCTCATGAATGAAGATGTAAAAATTCTCAATGAAATATTAACAAATTGAATCCAACAATGTATAAAAATTATACATAGCTACCAAGTGGGATTTATCTCAGGTGAGCAAAACTGGTTCAAATCAATCAAGGGAATCAATCCCATCAACAGACTAAAGAGGAAAACTCACACCATCTTATCAACAAATGTAGAAAAAGCGCTTAACAAAATCCAACACCCATCCATGATTTAAAAGAAAAAACTCTACAAAATAAAAATAGAGGTGAACATCCTCAATTTGATAAAGCACATCTACAAAGAAACCTATAGTGAACATCATCTTTGACAGTGAGTAACTCAAAGCTTTCCTGCTCGAAGAACAGGGACAAGACCAGGACATCCCCTCTCACCGTTGCTTTTCAACATTGTACTGAAATCCTAACTAATGCAATAAAAAAAAGAAAGAAAAGCTATAAAGATAAGGAAAGAAGAAATAAAATTAACTATGTTCACAGATGACATAATCATCTGTGTAGAAAATTCCTAGAACTAATAAAAATGATAGCAAGGTTGTAGGATACAAGGTTAAAAGACAAAAGTCAATTGCTTTCCTATATAACAGCATGTACAAATGGAATTTAAAAATTAAAAACACATTACCATTTAGATTAGCACCTCTCAAAATGAAATAGGTATAAATCTAACAATATGTACAAGATCTATATGAGGAAAACTACAAAATTCTGACAAAATATGTCAAAGAAGAACTAAATAGACAGTCCATGTTCACAGACAGGAAAGTACAATATTGTCAAGATGTCAGTTCTTCTCAACTTGACCTGTAGATTCAATGCAATCACAATAGAAAACCCAGCAAATTTGTTTGTGGATATTGACAAACTAATTCTAAAGTTTATATGGAGAAGCAGAAGAGCCAGAATAGCCAACACAATACTGAAGAACAAAGTTGGAGGACTGGCACTATCTGACTTCAAGACATACTCTAAATTTACAGCAATCAAGACAGTGTGGTATTAACAAAAGAATAGACACAGAGGTCAACGGAACAGAATAGAGAGCCTAAAAATAGACCCACATAAATATGGTCAGTTGATCTTTAACAAAGGAGCAAAGACAATTCAACAGAGCAAACATAGTCTTCTCAACAAATAGTGTCAGAAACGAAAATCCGTGTGCAAAAAGAGAATACAGACACAGACCTTATAGCCCTCACAAGAATTAATGCAAAGTTAATCAAAACTGTAAAACTTCTAGATGATAACATAAGAGAAAATGTAGACAGCAATGACATTTTTAGATACACAATGTGTGACAGTGACATTTTTAGATACAACGCAAAAGGTATGATCCATGAAAGAAATAACTAATAAGCTAGACTTTGTTAAAATGAAAAACTTCATTAAAATGAAAAAATGTGAATGAGAAGACTGGGAGAAAATATTTGCAGAAGACACTTCTAATAAAGATTTGTTATCTAAAATACAGAAAGAACTCTTAAAACTCAACAATAAAAAATAACCTGATTACAACAAAGGCAAAAGACCTGAACAGATATCTCACCAAAGAAAATGTACAGACCGTTGCTTTTGTTAGGTCATTGCTTTTGTTAAGTTCTGGCTAGGTCATGTTCATTGAGCTATGGCTGAGCTGACATGCTTTTCCCTAAGCTTTGGTCCCCTCCCCTATCTTGGGAAGGTGAATCTCCTTCCCTCTCTCACTCCAATTTACTTTCTAAATAAGCTATATTTTCTAATCTAAAAAAAAAGAAAGAAAATGTACAGATGGCAAATAGGCATAAGAAGAGAGGCTGGGCTCGGTGTCTCAGCCTGTCATCCCAGCACTTTGGGAGGCTGAGGCGAGTGGACTGCATGAGTCTGCGGGTTCGAGACAAGCTGGGACAAATTGGCAAGACCTCATCTCTACAATAAATCAAAAAATGAGCTGGGTGTGGTAGCGTGTGCCTGTAGTTCCAGCTATTTGGAAGGCTGAGGCAGAAGGATCGCCGGAGCCCAGCAGGTTGACAACGGGGTGGCTATGAGTGTGCCACGCACTCCAGCCTGGGTGACGGAGCGAGACTCCAACTCAAAAAAAAAAAAAGAAAAAATATTTAATATCACAAGTCATTACAGATTTACACACTAAAACAACAATGAGCTTCCACTACATGCCTCCTAGAATAGCCAAAACCCAAAAACAATGACAATGCCAAATGTTGGTACAGATGGGGAACAACAGGAACTCAATTCATTCATTCATTGCTAGTGGGAACGTAAAATGGGATGTCAGCTGGAAGACAGTGTGGCAGGCTCTTTTTTCATTATTTTTATTTTTTGAGTCGGGGTCTCACTCTGTCACCCAGGCTGGAGAGCAGTGGCATGCTTTCAGCCACCACAGCCTCAACCAACTGGGTTTAGGCAATCCTTCTGATTTAGCCCTCCAAGGAGCTGGAACTACAGGTGTGCACCACCATGCCCAGCTAATTTTTTTAATTTTTTATTTTTATTGTAGAGATGAGGTCTCGCCATGTTGCCCAGGCTGATCTCGAACCCATGAGTTCAGGCAATCCTCTTGCCTCCGCCTCCCAAAGTGCTGGGATGACAGGCGTGAGATTCTTTACAAAATTAAACATAGTCTTACCATGCAATCCAGTAATTATGCAACTTGGTATTTACACAAATGAATTGAAAACTTATGCCCACACAAAAATTTGCACAGGGACGGTTATAGCCGTTTTATTCACAACTGCCAGAACTTAGAAGCAACCAAAACATCCTTGAGTAGATGAGTGGGCAAATAAACTGTGATACATCCATGCAATGGAATATTATTCAGTGCTACAAAGAAATGAGCTATCAAGCCATGAGAAGACACAGAAAAACCTTAAACGCACGTTACTCAGTGAAAGAAGCCAAATTGAAAGGGCTCCATGCCACATGATTCCCAGACTTGATATTCTACTACGGAGACAGTGAAACCATCAGTGGTTGCTAGCAGTTAGGGGGAGGAAAGAATGAATGGGCAGTGCTCAGAGGGTGCTCAAGACAGTGAAACTATTCTGTACGATACTACAATGGTGAATGCATGTCATCATACATTTGTCAGGACCCACAGAATGCAGAACACCAGGAACAAGTACTAACAGAACTATAGACTCTGGGTGATAATGATGTGTCCGTTGAGTTTCACGGACTGTCACCAAGTACCACACTTTGGTCAGGATGTAGACACTGGAGAGACTGTACATGTGTGAGAACCCTCTGTGCTTTCTGCTCAGTTCTACTGGGATCTAAAACTGCTCTAAAAGCAAAGCTTATTCACTAAAACTTATTGTAAACAATGTTGATGTGTGAGATGTTCGGCCTGCTAGCAATGCCTGCTTTATATCTGTATTTGCAATCCCCTTGCAATAAATCCTCCCTCCTCCCCCACGCCCTGGACCACAGGTTGGGACCTACAGGACTAGAGATAGGCAGGTGACATCCTGGACGTGCAGTTCCAGTTCTGTGAATGTGATGACCAGCGAGTCACTGGAATTCAGTGTGTCTGTGTTCTCTAGATGTTAAAAGGTTCTAAGCTTCAAATATGACTGAATTTATCACATCCAACACTGCACCAAATTGGACGTTAATATTAACATTTGTTTGCTAGAAGCAGAGGTTCAATTTTCGAAGTGTGGCCCCTCGACCAGAAGCATCAGCATCACCCAGCAACTGCCTTGAAACTCAAAGGTTCAGGCTGCAACTCACACACCGAGTCCTCTGGGGTGGGCCCAGCAATCTGTGTTCTAACAGCCCCCCAGGTGATTCTGACGCTCACTAACATGTGCGCAGTGGTGCTCTAAAGCAGTGGTTTCCAACTTTTCTCGTTTTTTGTAAGCAGAGCAAACCTTTCTTTAAGAGGAATCTTATTCAGAAGCTGATTGTGAAACACAGACATTGGAACCGGCGCCACCTCCTTCAGGCCCCCACCTTGTCCCTACAGCCCTCTGAGAGACCTCTGGGACAGGAAAGTGCTCTCTGGCATAGGGACAGACACCGCAATTTTGGGTGACCATTGAAAGGATAAGAGGACTCAACACTGCGCTGAACCATTCAGCCATAATTGCAAGGCAAACCCCACTGTGGTGAAAGAATGCTTCCTGGGACTTCGAGGGGCATCCACAGCTAGGTCACTTCATTCTGGTCACCCTTCAGGACCTCACTGCCAGCTCACTTGGCCATTTTACATGCTCAGGGCACCCTTTTCAGAAGTGGCCGATCTGGCTTTCTCTGGTCTCAGCTCGATGTGATGCTGCCTGCTGCCCAGAGCAAGCTGCAGCTCGTCACGTCAGGTTAAGAGACCTCTTTACCCTGCAGTGACAAAAACACATGTCACGCTCTGATCAAAATGTGGTGGCACACTGCTAGGAGAGCCAAGGCTCACCAGGGAGCATGGCTGGTCAGCTGATAATCACTCTCTAGGAAATAAGTCTGATAACTGCTGATTGGGGGGGGGCTACGTCCAAGGAGACAATCACGGGAGGGTTTGGCTGTATTTATTTATCCAAGATCCCATGGTGGCAAGTATTCAAAATGGGACCTGCCTAGGCTGATGACAAGTAAAGAAGAAAGAAAGTCAAAAGAGCCGGCCGCGGTTCTCAAGAAAGAGGACCTGAGAGACTGTGGGGTGGCAGCCTGGGGAATGCCTCCTTAAGCAAGATTATTCTGGAAGCTAGCACTCACTGATCAAAGCAGTCATCTTTCAGCTCCTATTTCACACAGGCTGTGGGCTGTGATTGTCCCTACTCTGACAATCTTCATCTGCTCCACCTTAGAGAAAAGAAAACCCATCCATAACTCATATCAAAGCAAAAAATATCTCCAGGTTCCAAAGACTAAAAAACAAAGCTTGAAAAAGAGTTCTATGTTGCGACTCTCCCAAATTTCAGCTGGCAGATGAGGAAACGGAGGGACAGGCAGGCTCAGTGCCTGCTAGAGGCCGCTCTGATGACCAGTGGAGAGCCGGGTTCACTGTCACAGTCACAAAACTTCGGAGGGGAGAGGCCTCAGACAGCGGTTTGGGCCACTGTCTCACCTTACAGGGGAGCCAGCTTTCATCTCACCTTACAGGGGAGCCGGCTTTCATCTAGAGAGGGGGCAGGAGGGACCGACCCAGTGAGTCTCCTGCCTTGATGCAAGCCTCCCACTTGGTGAGAACGAGGCAGGCGTGAGGACAAGCCTTTTCTCCTCAACATCTTTAAAACTGGGCTCTCCAAAAGGTAGCGACATTAATTTAAAATTTTTTAAAATTCACAAAATTTAACCCAGTCCTATTTTCAGTGCTCAAGAGCACAGTGGCTGGTGGGCATCACCCAGACAGACCCAGCGCTGCCCATGCTGCAGGCCATTCTGCATGGAGCCACTCCTAAAGGTGCCCTTCATGACAGGATGTTGCTGGAATCAGGAGTCCCGGAGCTGCCGCTCATGTGCTGTGTGAACACAGGCAGGCTCCGGGGTCTGAGCTTCTCCATCGTAAGAAGGAGAGCTAGGGGGCGGGGAAAAACCAAAAGAAGAAGGGCAGCTGTCTTCCACGAGGACAAGGGCCCCTTCGAGAACCCACGATCTTGTCCCTATAGCTTCAGACGCAGGCTCCTGGCCCTGTCCATGCCAGGCCCTTCATCAAATCAGGTCAGTAGAACAATGCTCTTGGACTTCATTGTTCCTGGAGAAATGCAGGTGCCGAGTAAGAATTACACAGCACCTCTAATAAATTCAGGAGTCAGCATAAGAAACAGCTACATGGAGAGCCTCTCCGGATAGTCACCAGGAAGGCCTGCTAAAGATGGTGGAGAACCCAGTCCCAAAGTCCCCCCCACAAGAAACTACCAAATTGCAGGGCTCAGTGGCTCAGCCTGTCAGCCCAGCACTCTGGGAGGCTGAGGCGAGGGGATTGCCTGAGCCTGCAGGTTCGAAACCAGCCCAGGCAACCTGGTGAGACCTCATCTTTACAATAAAACAAAAAATTAGCTGGGCATGGTAGTGTGCGCCTGTAGTTCCTGCTACTTGGAAGACTGAGGCAGAAGAATCATTGGAGCCCAACAGGTCAATGCTGGGGTGGCCATGAGTGTGCCACTACACTGCACTCCAGCCTGGGCGATGGAGTGAGACTCCAACTCAAAACAAAACAAAACAAAACAAAACAAAAAACTACCAAGTTGGCTACAGCTTAAGGCCAGAAAAAGTGCATTTCTTCAGGAGAACTGGCCTGTTTCCTTAGACCACCAAATGAAATGACGCTGTTTACTACGACTTGCAGTCATCAGTCAAGGCCCAGTGCGGGAGGGCCATTCCACGGCACCTGGGGTGATTACGTCTCTAGCACAGAGCTCCTGACCTCCCCTGGGCTTTGTCTCCACCCCACCACACCCAAGGCTTTCTGGAAATAGACCTAGGATGACAACATTTAGACAGAATTCACCAGTTCACTTATCTTCCCACTATACCAGTCGTGGAACACAAATGTGGGTGCCGTGAGGTAAAAACAGGAACTCGGTCACCAAGCAGAACTGCCCACCCTGGGGACCCCCACAGAAGACCAGCAACTTCAGCGACCCTTCTCCCCGCCATCTCCAACAGCTCCTCCAATTCAGCTAGGCTCTATGGGACCACAGTCACAGTGGCAAGAGCTTGAGAGCGCTCAGAGCCCGGCTCAGCTGTAAGCGCTTTGTGCATTCATAGATAAGCTCTCACTGGAAGGAAGGTGTTACTGTCACCTCCGATTTCCAGGACAGGACACCGAGGCACTGAAAGCTCAAGCAACTTTTTCAGGTCACACGGGTGGCAAGTGTCAGAGAGCAAATGCAAACCCTGCCAGTCAGGCTTCTAAGCTCTGTCACTACGTGAGGCCCCTGTTTGAAACTGACGATGTACACTTTGTCACCTCACAAAGTATTAATTTAAAACATCAATAGAAAGCATTACAGAAACACACAAGCAAAAAACAAAGACAAAAAAACCCAAACTCCGTTTGCTCAGCAAACAGCTTCCACGTTTGTCCCCTAGGGCCTTGCAGACTGCCAGTCCTGAGCCCTTCCTGTTGAGAAATTTCGGATAATGCCAACTGTTTAATTCTGTCACTTTTCCAACATCTACTCTAAACTCCCCCTGTGTTTTTTTTCTGGTGAAATAGCCAAAAACCCGCACTCAATGTAACAACCAACTCAAGGTGTGTTCGTGATCGGCAAGACTGACCCTACCTGTTACAACTGCTTATTTAACAAGGGCGGGTCACAACACCAAAAAGACAATGGAGCTGGGAACCGATCTTTCCAGTCTCTGCAGCTGCTATGAGTCAGTTTAAAACGAATCTGCCTGAGTGGCTGCCGGCTCTTTATAAACATGGCACCTGCCAGAAGTCAGCTCTACTTTCTCTTCCCTGGACTTTCGGTCCTTCACCATGTACATACTGACTCCGTTAAGCCAGGTCTTTATGATACTTCAGTATGCGTTGATGTCTTATATGCTTATCAGGACAATCTTCTGTGGACAATAAAAGAAAACAAGTCCCTTAAAGGGACTAGAAAATTAACACATGAGCTATGCGTATTGTTTTGTTTTGTTTTGTTTTAATCCTCGATGTGGTCAAAGGGGTACAGGTTTGAATTCTGGCTCTGTGACCTATGAGCAGCTTTGGGCAAGTTCCCAAACCTCTGAGTTGCATTTTCGTCTTCTGGAAAATGAACTAATTACGTTGTCTTTATGGGGTTGTAATGCCCAGTCAAGAGTAGGCACACCACAAGTTACTTCCCTCCCTTTTCCATAATCAACGTTGTGAAAAGTTAGTTTCTAAACCAAGGTGCACTCTTGAGAGTTCACTTTTCATTTTTATTTGGTTTATGACCTTAAAAATTTCCAAGGGACTCCTCCTTCCAGGTGCTTCTGAAAAGTATTACCATACAAAAGGCTTCCAGCTCACAAGGAGAAATACATGTGGCTTCGAAATTCAACCCAAACAAAACCTCTCCAAAAACAAAACTGCAGCCTGTGTTGGTATCTAGCAAAACCCAAAGCCAAAATCAAAGCGTCTCTGTGAATGCAAATTTTACCAGTTGCCTTCCCTCACAATTTTCCCTTTACAAAATTCTCCATAAGGATAAAATATCCTGCAGGATATAAGCCAAGATCAACGTGGACCATCAAAGCCATTTCCGGCCAGAATTCCAAGGGAGAGGAGCCTGAGCCTGAGGGAGGCTGCTCTCGGACTCCATAGCTGGATGAGGACAGTGGCCGGATCCCAGGACTCCTCCGCAGCCGAACCCGGTCCTCCTGGAGTCTCAGCCTGCCCTGCGGAGGCTGGCCGCCCGCCGGCAACAGGAAGGCGGCTCTGGACTCTGGCCCCACCTGCAGCCGGCATCGCCTGCAAGCTCACGGCCCTCGCCCTCTGGGTCCCAGGCCTGGGTGGGTGTGGCTGGGCTCCACGGCAGTCGGATCGCTCCCCGCCACTCCTAGTGGGCAGGCGGGTTCGCGGACTGCCCCGTCACGCTGCCCCCCGTGCAGCTGCGGGCGCTGGCGTCTTTTCCCTTGGAGAATTCCTTCTCTGTCTTCTGGTGAAAGAAGAAGGCCAGTGCCCCGCGAAACCACAGAGTCCTGGGCGTGAATTCTTGCCTTGGCCCTGCCCACTCGCTGCAGGTGACAGCCCAGCCTCAGCAGGCGGCCCAGGGAGCACACTCGGGCGGGGGCAAAGGCCACCCCTCCACGGGGCAGGGGAGGGAATGGGATGGAGATTTCACGACCGGGACAAAGTCTAAGAAGCAGCTTCGCCGACCCTGGACAGCCTCGCGGGAACCTTCCGCCTGCAAGCCCCTGACTTCACAGGTGGCCCCTCCCGGACTCCCTCGCCCCGCCCTCCTCGGCTCCTCACACGAGGTAGAAGGCCATCCTCCAGCTCCAACGGCTGGCACCCCGACCCTACCTCTCCCCAGGGTTCCAGGTGGGCCGTGCACGCAGGGCTCAGGGGGTGATAGACACCTGTGAGGCAGCAGTGAGCGGTGGGACGCAGGTGCGGCCCAGGCTCTCTCGGCTGAGCTCTGTCTTCCCGGCTGTGGGTCCCCTACCTGCACAGGCAGGCCAGGCGATGGGTCCTGACCCTGGCCAACAGCCAGACAGCTCCTCTGCCAGCTAGACTTGATGAGGCAGCACAGAATCAGGAAAACAAGCAGTGTGGGGCTCTAATTTGACCTTTGCCACTTGCCAGTCCATGACTTGGGCAAGCAACAGAAGCTTTCTAGAAAGTGCCTCAGTGTCCCCACCTGTAAAGTGGAAATTAGTGTTTGACTCCTCACAGGGCTTTCCGAAAAGTACAAAGTGCTCAAAGTTAAAGATCATTTTAATACAAATTCCCTAGATATTGAGTCTTCTATGCCCGGGACACTGACATATTATAAAAATAAAAAAGACCACTGAGTATGGGGGTAGGCAGGGCAACACATTCCGGAGGGCAGACAGGAATGCAGGAGGTAAAGTCACCACGGCCATGTGGTAATCAGGACGCTGACGGAACAGCAGGCTGCTGGACACCCAGATGCGAGAGATCCAAGTGTGTCCAGAGATGCCTGGTGGAGGGCGGAATGCTGGCAGCAAGAGCAGCCAGGTGAACGCCAATCAGGACTCTTCCAGGAACCCCATGCATTCAGTCTCCAGTGAGGGAGGTGGGTACTGCTGTCCCATTTTGCAGACAAAAAGCCACAAGTTCAGGGAGGCAGTCTCTACCATAGTGGGATGAGGACGGCGAAGGGCAGAGCTGGGCTCTGGTGGGGGGGCTTGACCTCCTGGCCTGGACCTTACTCTGTTGAGATGCCCCCTCCACCCGAACGGTGACCCTAGGCCTGACCTCCCACCGCCTTGCCCGGGCGAGGCACAGCCCTCCTCTGCCCTTCCACACTTCTCTAGACCCGTTGTCACTCAAGACCCCACCATGTTGCCATCATTTGTGTCACTGTGTGTCTGTCCTCCCAACTCAATGACGCTCAGGCAAGATCAAAGGCAGCAAGTGCCTCGTCAACAGCTGGTGTTTAATAAATGTTTTCTTGGTGGATGAACAAATGAAATTGTGCCAGGTTTCAAGAGACAGGCAGGAATCCACAGGGTACTCTGAGGGAAACATGTTCATCTGGAGTCCCCGAGTCTTATGACAGGTGCTTAATTCGTGTGTGACAAACTCTAGGTGGAGGGGACAGTTTGAAGAGATCTGGAGAGACTCAGGTTACACAGGGAGCTTGGGTGACCTGACCAGTGTGAATCACAGAGGGTATCAGGGAACACAGAAGTGCTTCTCAGACTAGTCACAGGAAAGGCCTGCTTCTGGGTTTTTGCCAATTCATCGTAGACCGATGCTTTCACAAAATGCCACCAAAAGGAACTGCTAAACATTGGGCAAAAATGCAGGTCTAGCTCTTACTCAGATTCAACAGATGTAAAAAGACGGCCAAGTTGCTGTAAAAACAACCCACCGTGTACCAGATAGGTAGCAGGTTGTTAATAATGGGGCATACCTGCAGACCACTGTGGGCAATCCGGGTGTGGGCCTCGGTGCCACAGAGGACATGGGACAACGACATCCACAAGGGACCCTGCGTGTGGCACTGTACTGAGCCCTTCACACCTACAACCTCATTACAGTTCACAGCTTACCTGCGAGGCATGTGCTGTTGCCACCCTCACGTTAGAGATGGGGAAAATGAGACTCAGGGCAGGTGATGGCGTTTACAAGGTTCCTGAGCCAGTAAGAGGCACAGGCAGGCCTTGAGACCAGCAGTGTGAGCCCTGGCTACCAGACCGCGATGCCTTTGGGAACCCGCAGACAGCTTACAGTCAGGAAGTGACCCCAAGGTTGTTGCAGAGAAGGCAGCCTGGCCGCAGCATGGAGGGTGGGGGTCAGTTAGGAAGCGGCTGCTTGTTTGGGAGGGGGATGCGCAGCCTGGGTTGGGCTGTCTGCTCAGGGAAGGTGTGGAGGAGTTCCGACGACTTGAGAGCTGACAGTCCAGCAGCCCGGGGCAGAGGGGACACGAAGAGGTCTTGAATCAACCTGGAGAAAGCAGGAAGAGCAGCTTTGAGGGAAGAGCCATTTCCCCAAAGTCTACCAAGATTTGAAAGCTTCAAGACAGACAGTCAGCTGTTATGTCTCCGGAATAATCTAGTGACCATGCTCTTGGTTTCCTGAGTTCAGGTAGTCACACTTTTTACCCCAGTGCTCCTCAGTCACTCCCCTCCCTCCTCCTTCCCCCATCCCCCTTCCCCCGATGGCACTGACACTAGTCTCAAAAGCAGCAGGTGTCCCACCCTAGACCTTCCTCCCCTCAAACACAGCACCCAGCACCCAGCGGGGATGCTGCCCCCACCCTCACAGCTCAACTCGATGGCACAAAGTGGGCTTCGCTGCTCTGTGCTCGTTTGCGTTCTTTTCATGGTGCCAGGCTCAGCCCGCAGAGCCTGGTGCTGGTCCCTCGCCTGCTTCTCCAGCACATCTCTCCCATGTGTTTCTTCCCTGCACTCCTGCCCCTCCTTCCTGTGCTCTCCTTCCTGTGCTCAAACACACCAAGCCTGTTCCCAGTTCCGGGCCTCTCTTTGCATCGGCTGTTCCCTCTACCTGGAATGCTCTCTCCCACATTCCACCCTGCGGCTGCCTTCTTCTCATTCAGCTCTCAGCTCAAAGGTCACCTCCACAGAGGGGGCTTTTCCTGGCCGCCTCTGAGGTGGTCCCTCACGCCCCGCACTGTCCCATCCCCCACTTGCTGCCTGCCCCATACTTACCCCTATCTGAACTGGTCTTGTTTACGTGGTTTCTATTCAAGGACCTTTGTGTGTCTTGTTCACAACTGTATCCCCGCAGAGTAGGCAACCAATAAATATTTGCTGAATGAAAAAGTGGTGCTTACTAGCAGTTGAAAAGAGAAACAGAGGGACAGGGCCCTCGTCCACAGCAAGTTGACTTCTAATAGCAAAGAAACAGATGAGTACAAGAGAAAGAACACCAGGTGATATCTCCCCAGTGTCCCTGTCCCTTCCAGAAGGCCACCCTTTTCTGGCCACACTTTTTATATGGTGCTACCAGGGCTGAGGCACAGGCAACATGGCACCAGGAGATAAGCGCTGACTTCAGAGTCAGAGGTACCTGGATTCAAGCAGAACACTAGCCCACTGACCTCTGCTCCCTGGCCTACACTCAGTATCAGCCTCTCTGGGCCCGCTTCCTCACTGCAGATGGAGAACTCCCATTGCAGAGGGCTACAAGGCATGAGGACGTGTGTGTGATGCTCCTGGCACACGCTGGCACACAGCTGGCACGCCAAGGGTGACTACCATCAGCTCTATCAAGTTTACTGCTGGGACCCTGTGCTCTCTCAGCTAGGGTCTGACAAATGCATTTAGCTGTAAAAACTTCAGTGGGAATGAAGGTGCTGAATATTATGTGACCACTGTGATCACAAGGTCAATGATAACTGTAACAATAGATAACCCCCTGTGTGCTTTATACATGTCAGCAGCCCCTTTACTCCTCAACCAAAGATAGTATTTCATCAATTCTAAGAAGCGTATTTGTTCACATTTTAACATCGCTGATACTGGTTTGACTCTTGATGGTGAGCAGAGTGGCTCCTTCCCACCAAAAAAAGATGTCCACATCCTAAGCCCTGGGTCCCGTGAAGATGTTAGTTACAGGGCAAAAGGGACTTTGCACCACCCACTTAAGGTTTCAGACCTTAACACAGGGCAATATCGTATAGATGGGCCCAATCGAACCAACCCAATCAAATGAGCCTGCACAAGCTGAGCACTGTCTCTGGCTGGAGGCGGAGGGATGGCGCAAAAGGACCATCAAAGAGATTCCAAGCATGACAAGGGCAGGAACCCAAGGCAGGTCTCCAAGAGCCCAGGGTGGCCCCAGCGCCCAGGAACTGCATTTCACCAACAACCTGAATGAATCTAGGAATGGCTTCTTCCCAGAGCCTCCCAAGGAGAGCCCAGTGGGCTGACATCTTGATTTTGGCCTTGTGAAACCCAGAAAGGAGAACCAGCCAAGCCCACCCTGACTTTTGACCTACCACTGTGAGATAATAATTCAACTGTGTTGTGTCAAGCTGCTAAATGTGTGGTAATTTGTTATGGCAGCCATAGAAAACGAATACGCTCTTACAGCTGACGTGGGTATAGTTTGACTGATATTTTATTATGTATATAATATATTTTCAAACAATTTTTAGAGGCAGGGTCTCACTGTCACCCAGGCTGGTCTCAAACTTCTGGCCTCAAGCAATCCTCCTGCCTCAGCCTCCCCAAATGCTGAAATTACAGGTGTGAGCCACCACACTAGGTTTTGTTTCCTTCTTAGTAGCACACTGAATAATGGCACATCTCATAACTGGTAGCCTCTTCGATTTGTTGAAATATGATGTTATTATCTCTATTTTGCAAATGGGCCAACAGAGGATCTGAGAGGTCAGGTGATTTGCCCAGGAGGTTCAAATGGCAAACTCAAGCCTGAACCACCATGCACACTGCCAGCGAGCTCGAAAGGGCTAGAGCATCCTGCCAAGAAGCCAAGAAATGGCTGCCATCACCTCTCCCAGGCCCCTGTCTGGTATGGCGGTCCTCATGCAGTGGACCACAGAGACCCAGCTGGGTCAAGAGGCATTCAATTCACTCATCCACTATGAATCGGTCGGATACCCAGAGTTGCTAGGTACCCCTCTAGGTGTCGGGAACAGAATAACAGGCCCAGGTCTTGTCCTGAGGCACTGACCCCATAGTGGGGGACATCAGTACTATGGCAACAGACTGAGATGGTGCTAGAAGGAAACAAAGCCTCTAGGGAGCTTTAAGCCCACCTTGGCAGAAGTCAGAACCGACATGCTCAGGCGTTGAGAAGACTCAGAGACCTGGGCCTCGAGATAAGACCTTTCCTTTGGAATCTTTCATGAGCCACTCGCTGCTGTGGGAACTCTGGGAAGGAGAGTTTTTTGTTTTGTTGTTTTCTGGGCCTTTTTTTTTTTTTAATGGCGATGTAGGTCAACTTTATACAGAACTGCCTCTTATGAATTTCTCAAAACAAAACCACAGACCTCTTTCAACAAACCAAAATTTCCCTCTTTTTCAAGGGAATTCAGTTTCAAAAATAAAATTAATTTTATATTAAAATAGAATCTCAGCTAGCCTGATGCCTCAAATCAGTAAATCCCAGCACTTTGGGAAGCTGAGGTGGGAGACCGCCTGAGGCTAGGAGTTTGAGATCAGCCTGGGCAATATAGCCAGACCCCATCTCTACACAAAATAAAAACAAAAAAGCATTCCAAGACCTGACTGAAAGAGCACCTCAAAGAGAAAGACGACCCGTCGCAACTGCAACCCTGACCCTCTGTGGACGCCTGTTCTTACACGGCACTCTAGTTTCCATCTTCTTTCTCACCTTGGACATACAGTAGGCAGGTCTGACAGTGAAATCGGAGGGAAGAACAGGAGCCCGATCCAGAAAGCAAACAACAAAAAAAGCAGCACATATAACCTTCTTTCAGGGGGTGCACTTAAGTAGAACATTCTGGATTTCTTAGATGATTTTGCAGGAAATGCTGTAGGAATTTATATATTCTCAATCTCTCTCTCCTGCTTTTGAGAGGGAGAAATTCTAGACTAGAAGATCATCTCCATCCAGGTTTTGGAGACGCCCCAGTTTAATAATACCATTAGCCGAAAACTATTTTTAATTCGGACATTACCAACTGGCATAAAACTCTACTTTCCACTTCTCTTGATTTGCACTGAGAATCTGGCAGCCCACTCTACCCTTGGGGCTACAAGAGCCATCGTATTCTTAGGCCTGTATTTAAGAGACTCTGACAAAGACGTCTGCGAGAGAAAGGGCAACCAACGCCCACGGGAGAGGCTACTTGCCTAGACAGTGTGCTGGAAAGATGCACAGATGGTCCCAAACCTGTACCTCCTCATAATCTGAAAAAGTTAAATGACTCTTGGTTGCCACTGCTCACTAACTAGACTAGTGAAAATTAAAAGAGCTGATGCTTCCTTTTGGGTGGGGCCGTAAGGAACCTGCCCTCCACCCCCCAAACACACACATGGCCCAGGGGAGAGCGAGTGACTCAGCCTCCTGGGGCATTATGTGCCTGTGGTTCAGTCATCCCACTTCTGGGAATCCATCCGGAAGCACACCTTCCCAAAAGCAAGATGACATCTCTCACCTCCAGTCATGACAGCAAGAGGCTAGCAACAGTCCAAAGGTCTGGCAGGAGGAGACCACCCACATCAAACAGGTACCTCCCGATGGATAATGGGAAACTATCAGAGAGAATCCAAGACACACGGCCAAGCTTGCAAAGCAAGAAACAGATGAGTGCATGGATTCTACCATCCTTTATGAAAGAAGGGGGAGGAATGGACAGACTATGTATTCTTGCCTGCTGACATTTACAAGTTGTTCCTGTAGAGAATATGGACTTGAATGAGGATGAGGTGGGAGCAAGACTTTTCAGTGTTTACCTTTTGTATGGTTGTAAGGTTTTTTGAGACCATTACAAACAGACAGTGTGGTTTTAAAAAGAGATGAGTTGGCCAGACACAGTGGCTCAAGCCGGTCATCCCAGGACTTTGGGGGGCCCAGGTGAGTGGGTTGGTTGGGCCACAGGTTTGAGAACAGCCTGGGCAACTTGGCGAGAACTTGCCTCTACAATAACTCAAAAAATTAGCCGGGCATGGTAGTGCCTGTAGTTCTGGCTCCTTGGAAGGTTGAGGCGGAAGGATCACTGAAGCCCAGCAGGTCGAGGCTGCAGTGGCCATGAGCATGCCACTGCCCTCCAGCCTGGGCAATGGAGTGAGACTCTGACTAAAAAAAAAAAAAAAAAAAAAAAAAAGAAGAGTTTGTGTAAGCTATTTTCCCAGGAGTGTGAAGAACAGGACAAGACCAGCCCAGGTGGAGTTCAAGGGGCTCAAAAGAGGGGGTCTGGAAAGCCCAGGTTTAGCAGGGGGCTTTCACATGAAAGCAAGCTGGAGAACTCTTGGTCAGCGTTGGGAGGTGAGCATAGTGAGCGTGGAGAGGCTGGCATCTGCCCTGCGTCCTATCGCCTGCTGGGTGTGGATGCCCCAGCATCTACTACAGCAGAAGGAAGTCAGAGAACTGGAGGTGAACAGGAGACAGAAACAGGGGGCCTCCCTCCCAGGCAGCAGGCCAGGGCATTCACTTGCTCTTGGATGAAGCCCATTGCTCATCAAATATTTATGTTTGAAAAGCGGGCAAGGCATGCACTGGAATATTCTCCTTAATTTAACAGAGAGACATTCCTAAAAATGTGAGACTCCTGAGATTCTGTTGAATCACGTCATAGTGCACACACAAAAGGTGGGTTTGATCTTTACAGAGGTTCCACATGGAGTTCTTGGTAGGAGTTGTCATCTTCGAATCTGTCTGCTTTGGGAATCTGAGTTTGTCTGAAGAAGGCTGCATTTGCCCAAATGAATGTGGCTCTTCTCCCACGGTGCGGTCCCTCCATAAAATAAGAGGGAGCTACCGCCCTAGTGGTGACCTCCACCAAGCAGGCTGACCCTCCAGGCTGTGCCATACCTCCCAGGAGAGCCCCGCGAGGAAGCTGGGATCGCAGCTTCCTCAAGGGTCACCTTAATGCAAGAGCACGCAAGCAGTGTACACCGGAATGGAAGGAAACACAGATGACCTCTCTTTCTCAGCTTCTGATGGCTTTGGCCACTGGGCTCCCTACCTCCCAGCCTCAACTAGAAAGGTCTTTTCCCAGAAGCAGTAGCAGGTAAAGTGGCTTCAAAATTCCTGTGGCCACTGTCCCTTGTATCCTGTCCCCAAGGAAAGGGCCCACAGCCGGGCAAGAGGTAACACAAATCCCTTTCCGCACTCCCAGGAGTCATGCCTGCTGCATTCCCTGCTCCAGGCAGACTACCTGCAGGGGACCCGCATGCCGGCGTCAGGCAATGCTGAGCACGCTGGTATCCAACTAACAGTAAACAACATCAACACCATCTCGGCGCTGGTCTCTACCTTCCCCGTAGGAAGTGATGGACTGAGAGGAGGAAGCCATCGGAGGCAATCTGTGCCCTGGGGTGTGTGTTCCTCACAGATATGACCACTTTTACTTTCATGGAACACTGGCTCATGCACTGCTTCTTTGCACGCGCTGCAGAAAACTGTTTTATTCCTCCAGTCCACTGGCATTCATTGCACTCCTACTATGTGCCAGACTCTGCCATACAGCATCTACCAGGCTATTGCGGCCCAAGGGGCACTGAGAGGCAGAGATGCTACTAGCCATGCTGTGCATCTGTGAGAGTTGAAAAGGTGATCCCTCCGTGTGGGCCTGGCCTCGCAAGCTCATCAGCATCAGAAGGAAGTGCCCCTTCACCCTGGCAGACACAGTTCTGCCCCACGGTGCATAGCTGGTTTGTTTTTAGCAGATCTGAGCCCCCTGTTTCCCTCCTTGGCCAGGCACTCTTGTGCAGTGAACAACCTGTATAACAGTTTAAGGCCACCCTGTCAGGACGTCACAATCGAATCCTCTGCTTCTTAGCCAGTCATCCAACCCTCCCATGACAACTTATCTCAACTGCCAATGGTGACCTTACACACCCAGGTGAAGCCCCAGAGTCTAACATCCAGGCCACAGTCTAATAATTAAAAGGGTCTTATTAGTCTAGGTGTAGCTCAGGCAACTAGATACTGGTTTTGGCACCTTCCTCATTACTTCAGATGCTGGAGATTCTAGTTGAATAAAACTGGTCTGATGGTTTTATCTCAATAAGGTCTTCAGCAAGCCTCAATACAGTCCAAGCGGCTCTTGGATTTTTTTTTTAAGCGACAAGGTCTTCTGTCGACCATGGCTCACCATAACCTCGAACTCTTGGGCTCGAGTGATCCTCCTGCCTCAGCTTCCCGAAGAGGTGCCAGATGTCACCATACATAGCTAATTTAGCTTTTAGATTTTGATTCCTCTTTCCACCCTTTGACTTAAGCTCATGTTGGGATCCAACGGGTTTCAGTTTGAGTCTTCATTTCAGATAAGACCTTGCGCTTTCTTTCTGTAATAACTTCTCCTCAAACAGCAAACAAAATCTGAGGTCACTGCAAGCTTGGGTTCAGAGTCAAAGGGTCCCGGCAGGTGCTAAGGGTTCAGTGTCCAGTGGTCAAGGCCATCTCGGCTTGCAGCATCTGCAGCTACATAAAAGTCTGATTGTTCTCCATCAGTGAAGTAACTCCACGCCCAGTGGCTCACGTGGGCCCACACGCAGTCGTCCGGAAGGAAGGCAATTCTCCATGCACAGAACGCAAGTAGAGATAACGGAGTCAGGCCCCACTCCCTATGAGCACCTGTGATCATACAGGCTCAAGTTCAACCAGCGCTCACGCTTCTCTCCTTGGTCAGCCAAAGGGGATCCTATGTCAACTAGATGACCTTGCCTGAGAGGGGAATGGCTACTGTATAAGACAGCACGCAGAACACCAGGCCTTCCGAGTCCTGGCCCCCAAGATGCCCACTTAAAATCAATGAATGTGAAGATTACAGAAGAGTCTCAGCAACTGATTCACTCAGACAGACCTAAAAAAGTGTTCTTTTAGCTACTGATCCTGCAGCAGAACTACAAGTATCAGTCTCAAGACTCTGCAACACTCCGGTTTTTATGATACAATAATCCTCCGAAATGCAGACCCATTAAAAGACAAAAACTCTCCCGATCACAGGATGGCAACCAGACACTTCACAGCTAAGCACTTTTATGATACCCAGTAAAGCCTGATATGATAAACCAAACATTTAAGTGACACTGGGGATGATTTTCAAGAGAGACTGCAATAAATGAAATAATCCAGCTAGAAGTCACCTCCCTCCAATCCCCTCCACTCTCTACCCCAGATCCGTGCCACCTGCACCCCACTCTCCCGGGAGCCCCAAGGGAGGAAAGACCTGGGGTATGAGCTGATTCTAGAACAGGGCTCAGCAGGTCAGTTCCTTCATGTCTATCAAGGCCCCTCTGGGAGCCCAGGGACCCACAGGTGCACTTCAGAGGTCTCAGGGCCATCTGGATGCTCTGACTGCTGGCTAAGATGGAGAGGCACTGATGACTCTCCTTGGAGGACTGTCTGACTCCTCAGAGGTTCCTGTGATTTGATTTACAGCCTTTAAACAAGCTGCCTCCACACAGCCCTCAGGGCAGGAGACGGAAATCACACTGCCTTCGGAACTTGCCACAGGAGCAAGGTTCAGACCCTCAGGGGACCTCAGCTTCTGCACCTGGGCTGTTTTGAGGTTTGTCTTGAGGTCTGAGTAAGACTGTACATGAGAAGGGCTGAGGAAAGGCCTAGGATGTCGAATATGTACACGTGTACAGGGATTGTTGCTCTTTTTAAAATCTATGGAACCTTCTTGTCACACTAAGTGCACCCACGCCTGCCTCATCACTGTCTCCAGGCCATGATATACCGAAGTCGGCTAAACACACAGCTGGCCAGTGCGGGCCTGGGTCTGGGAAGCCACAGCTTCCACAAAGTCGAGGCTGGGGCACAGGGCAGATCCTCAGAACCCACTGGCGGACTTTTCAAATCTCTCCCGTGAAGATAAACTCACATGCTTCTGAAAGGGCCTCTCCTACTACTACAATTCTCGCTACAAAGGTTTTGACATTTACCTGAAGGACATTCAACTGTCATGAAAGTCGGGGTTTTTTCCAAAACAACAAAATCTTGCTATTTGTAGTTAACAAGCCAGAATTGGGTTTGAGTTTACACAATTAAGTTGTGTAAATTGAGTTTTACACACATAATTCTTTATTACATACGCATACTTGCTGGGGGAAACAGAAGAGGGGGCTTAGGGTGCGCCATAGTCTCCTTACCCATTTTTCTGTATTCCAGTCTTTTTAAATGTAAAGTTTAAAAGCAATTTTTAAGCTAGTTCTAATTGTCACAATGCCCTAAAACTGCACACACTGCCTTTCCCCTTTTAGAGCTATAACAGACTCCATGCATTACTGATTTTTTAAAAGTCTCTAATAAAAAGGAAAATGGAATTCAGATCTAGGAGAATTAATTTGTTGAACAAATGAATACCGCAATCCACTTCACATTTAAAAGACACGAAGATGACTGCCTAAGTCTCTTACTTTGTAAGTACTTTTTGGCAGAGCTCTTTACATTACTGAGCTTAGATTTTGGGGAAATGTTAAAATTTGGTATTGCCATTTTTCTGTTACAAAAATAATGCATGCTCATTATATAACATTTGGAAAGAGAAAATTTAAATAGTAATTTAAAGTTAATATTTATTGAACATGGACTATGGACCAGGCACTGTTCCAGACACTGTATCTACATTAACTCATGTATTTCTCAGAGTACCACGCTGAAGCACCGATTCAGTAACTTGCCCAGTCTACACACCTGGAAGTGTGAGCCAGGAATTCATCATTATGCTGTGATGTTCTAGGAGTGAAAAGAATCAATAATTTATTCAATCAAATCCTGGGCCGCTTCAGAGTACAATATCACAGGCAAGAAACAATTTGTAACACTGTAGCCTTCACAGTTGCTCAAAGTTATTATAAACGGCCATCTCTGTGTCCCAGAGGAACGATTAGGCTAACGAGGAGTCATCTGTGGCATGGGCCAAGATTCAGGATCAGCCCAGTTCTGTGTACCTGATATGCATTAAGAAAGAAAACAACAGAAGCTTAAAAGGTTTTGTTTTAAAGATGGAAACCATTCTTTTTAGGCTTTTGCAGATTTTAGCAAATGATCTAATTATGTGATGAGTAGGTTCCCTGAATTAACTGAACACTCATTCTTACAGAAGTTTAAAAACAAAACAGGCACTCACACTCAGTCCTCACATTTTGTAGGGCTTATCTGTTGGCCTTGGACATCAGTACAAAGTCAATAATAACCAGATACCCTTGGGGCACACTTTTTCATGCTTTAATTAAAAATCATACTCGGTTAAAGACAAATACGACTTCTGTTCCTGGCTTAATTTCCTATCCAGGGCTAAGAAACACAACTATTTGAAATATAAATTCTCTTTAAATTTAAAAGATACTTAATGGAATAGTTCTGCCTGTCAAAATTACCATGAAACTGTAAGTTTAGCACGAACAGTATATTAAAACAATGAATCCTTCAATCATAATTATTCATACTGCTGTGATGGAAACAAGACTCAAGCACACACACATAAGTATTTTACACACACATGCACACGACAGGTATCTTCTTTGGGATTTCAGATTGCTCTATTTAGCACTTCCAGAAGGGTCCTAATTTATCTAATAGCTTGTTGATTGAGAAAATTAGATAACTAAAACATCTAATAATTTTGAAAATCTGCTGTGTGTTAAGTTCATCTAAGTGTTTTCTAGAGACTCTTTCATAACGACTCTAGAGATCGAGACCACTGTTATCCCCATTTTATAAATCAGACTGAAAAAAGTTAAACAATATTCTCATCCAAAGCCCACACCACTGCAAACCACTGTTAAACTGCCTCTCTTTCAGGAAAATTGACTCGACTTTCACAGCTTACCTTCTAGGTTAAGCTTAAGCTGATATGAAACTCCAAAACGTAATAAAACCCACCTAATAAAAATCCAACACAGTAAGTGACATAATTCTAAATTTGAATTTTTTTTTCCTGCTAGAGAGAGGAAAAAAACCCCAAAACTTATTTGGTATTAGGTAACCATTTCCTTGAGTTTTTTGACCATGAAGCCCTTTGTTCTCACAACTCAACAAACCACTCATGTTCTCTTAACAAGTGACACTCAAACCCACAAATCTAATTGTTAGAGAGCTCGTCTTTCAAACAAGAGCTTTCCACACAGGACATTTTCATAAGACGTTTTCTTCAGTCTTTTGTGAAGCACAGATTCACGCTTTGACATATTTCTCCAGAAATCTAAAACATCTCGATTCTATATCTAGCATACTTCTACACAGCGCTGCACTCCCTGTCTGGCTTCAATACCTAGTAACTTCCTTGGATCAAATGCAGCAAAAAATATGACTGCATCATTTACAAGGTCTAAAGACTAGACTGTTTGGCATTTCTTGGACCTAAACCAGGGCTTTATGGTTGGTGCTGGTTAACGACCAGGGAACGCAAAGGGACTCAACATCTGATCTGCGAGTCCTTTATCACTTAAGTCTCTTGATTACTTTAAAACGTTGCATGTGTGTGAATCATACGTGAGTGAGTCCCTTAGAAGAGGGGCTTGCTAACAGATACCACCCGCTCCTTGCTTGAACGTGACTGTGAGCGACGGTGGCACCCAACCCCGCGGGTCCAGCGCTGCCGGCCTTCCGGGGACCCCAGGCGAGGGCCACGGTCCTGCGGTGACTTCCCGGAGAGCTGAGACGGGCGTAGGGTGCAGCCCGGTGAGCAGACCTTTAAAGACAAGGCCGAACCCCGCTTTTAAAACAGAGACCGCACAGACACGGACCTTGCCTCTGACGACAGCCAGAAGATTCATTACAGACTAGTGATTCAGGCGAGGCTCCCGCCGCCAGGAGACACACGCTGTGTGGGCAAAGCCAGCAGGGAGAGAGCAAGTGACGCCGGGAGGAAGCCCACCGAGGGCGTGTGTCCAGCCCCGCCTGGCGGCCGCCGGCGCCTCCCCACCCGGAGCAGGCACGAACGCGCCCGGCACGTGGGCGCAGGGACCCCAGTCGCTCCGCGTCGAGCCACTTCCTCCTCTGCCCGCCTGCCGGTGCACAGCCACGCCCCGACAGGGTGACACGAGACGACAGGCCCCGGCGGCTCCTGCGACTCCGGCTCCAGTTGGCCAAAGTTTCGCTCTGCCGCGGGAGCCGAACGGGAATCACGGCCGCTCGCGGACGTCGGGAACGGCTGAGTCGGGCTTAGGAGACACACAGGCGGGGGCCGGGCGGGCGGCGGGGAGGCCGAGGACCGCGTCCTCAACGCGCCTTACTTGACGTGCCCCAATTAAAGTAGAAAACGGCGGCCCGATCCACGGAATAACTGTCCGGGAAATGTCAAATCCCGCAAGACCGAGCCTCGGCCTCGCCCTCGCCACCTGCAAACAGTCTGCGAACGGGCGGGCTCCGGGCCCGGCGGGTCCCTCGCGGGCGGGACCCCACTCGCCGCCTCCCCGCCAGCCCAGCGCCCGGCGGGTCCGGGGCCGCGCTCCCCGGCGGGTCCCGGGAAAGAGGAAGAAAGCGGGAGGGGGCGTGGCGTCCCCCCGCCCGGGCCAGCCCCCTCTAGCCCGGCGCCGCCGCCGGGGCCGGGGCCGGGCCGGGCGCGCGGGGCTCCCACCCGCGTGGGGCGCACGCCGCGGCCGGCGAGGAAGCAAGCGGGCGCCGCGAGCGCTTCCCCCTTCGCCCGGCCGCCGCCCGTCGGGGGCGCGCGGCCCGCCCCGGCCCCGCGGCCCTCGCCCCTCCGGCGCCCGGTCGTCCCCGCCTCCGGACACCCTCCCTGCTCCTTCGCTCCTTCCTTCCTCCTCGCTGCCTCCCGCCGCTCGCGCCCCAGCGCCCAGGACTCGCAGGCCCGACTCGCGGCCCACCCCGCCGCGCCCCGAGCGCGCGCCCCGACTCACCGCCCGCGCCGCCCGCTGGCCGCTCGCCCGCCGCCGCGCTGGCCCCGCCGCCGCCGCCGCCGCCGCCGGACTCGCGCTCTCCCGGCTGCTGGAGACGGCTCCGGCCTCTCCTCCTCCTCCCGGCTCCGGGCGGGCTCCGCCTCACAGGGTGGGCGGGGCGGCCGGTCCGACGGGCGGGGCGCGGCCGGCTCCTTCCTCCGCCGCCTCCCGGCCCGGCGCCCGGCCGCTGGCGCCCGGCCGTGGGGCCGCGAGGGTCCCGCGGGAGGGGGAGGGCCGCGCCGGGGCGGCGGGGGTCGCGGGCGCCCGGCCGCCCGAGGCTGTCCTCCGCCCCGAACGTCGCCGAGGACCCGAGGGCCCCGCGCCCACTCGCCCTCCACGCGCAAGTTCCCTTCGCGTGCGGACGCCCGGCCGGCCCCTGCGTGCTGCCCAGCCCCTGCACAAAAATCAGGCTCTGCTCCAGAAACGTCTGCGGAAACAGCCACAGTAACGTTCAGAAGTGCCGGGCCGGAGAGATGTTTCCCAGAAAGGGGAGGTGTCGCTGCGGGCGGTTGGATTTGAGACGCATCCACCCATCGGGGGCTTCCCCTCCCCCCCACCTCCACATCCACCCCCACCCGTGCGCCGTGTGTTTCCGAATGCCCGGTACCTGGCAGAGTACTGCCGTCTCGGATTAACTGAGGTGGTTGGTCTTTTCCGGGTGGATTCGGGGCCGGGCGGATGGAAGAGCCGTTTCTGCTAATGCAGACTTCGTGCTATTCATGGAGCCGTGTGCCAAGCGCGATGCTGAGGGTGGCGGGTAGGCACAAAGACGAGTCCCTCGGAAAGTTTGGGGT
>CAUYQG010175319.1:0-27283 GCA_963574415.1 Tarsius wallacei | reverse complement strand
GTAGCCGGAATTACAGGCACGCGCTACCATGCCCAGCTAATTTTTTTGATTTATTGTAGAGATGAGGTCTCGCCAAGTTGCCCAGGCGGGTCTCGAACCCGCGGGCTCAGGCAATCCACTCACCTCAGCCTCCCAAAGGCGCGGGATTACAGGCTGAGCCACCGAGCCCAGCGATTTCCCTTGTTTTTATATTTAATTTATATGCTGGTACAATTAAACTCTACAGATTAAATACCCTATAATGATTAAATTCTAATGTAATTTTTCATGTCTGTAAAAATACCACTACATTAGGCTTCTAATTACATGTTTGATTCTTTTTAATGGATTCATAATTGATGGTATAGACCCTTCCAAATTGCCTAATGAAAAGAACTTGAGAATTAGAATCAGCCACTGACTATCATGGTGACTACTTTTTCTTTATGTTACTATAAGGAACTTAAAGAAGTCTAAGGTTTCCATTTAATATTGCTGTTAATATTACATCATCATACATATAAATGGGCTTTTGAAAATGTAAGTAGTGTTCAAGTGGAAATGTTATTATTGGGGTAGGAGCATTTGAAGAGAGCCTGATTCATTTCCTTAGATTATTGATACATATGCTACAGTGTGCCTGAGATTAAGTGACTCCTCGGATTGACTAATGGACTTTGCAGTTTGAATGTTTTATCCAGTTCCCATTGAATACAGTAAAATGCAAGTGGCTTTACTCCTGAGTGTTAACAGAGCTCTAGTGTCTCAGGCACCACTATTTTCGTCAAAATAAGAAGGGGCATTGTTTCCTATTGCTTTCTGTGTTCATCATTGACCCCTTTTGTTTCCTTTTTTATTCCTCCTCGAGGTCATTTAGCCTAGTACTTCAAATTTAGATTTGTAACATTTTTTGTTTGTCCAACTAGAATGAAAGATCTCAACATCAGTGATTGTGAATTGTGTTTCATTCATCTTTGGATTCCCCATAAGGCCTGCCACTGAGTGTTGAATAATAGAGGTCTAACAAGGAGCCTGAAAGATGTTTCCCTATTAGGGGTGTTACCTTGTCAGTGTCTTATTCTCTTGATTTGGAAAACGTGAGTGAACACAGTACCTGTATATCTGCGTAATGGTGAGAGTTACACTGAGTACTGCTTGCCTGTCATTAGTATTCTTTGCTGAAGTTGCAGAGTCCTTGATTGCACTATCAAAAATTAATTTGGCTATGAAAATTGTTAAACATTTCTTTGGTAACAGCATAAGAGACTTGATTTCGTTTTATCAAGACACTTTAAACGTGTCGTTCTTCGACCAAGAACTCAGGGCCCAAGCCCACCTGCAAATGCACCTTCATTGAAAATGGTGTTTGTTCCATCCAACTGAAGGAAGTGATGTCAACAGCAGATTTCTGTCTCTTCAAGAATTGCGTCAGCTCTGGATAGCGCCACACCCTTTCCCGGGTTTGTTCACAGCCAGTGAAGCAGAACACAAAGGTCTGTCCACCTCAGAAAAATTCTAAAGCTGCAGGTCCAGAGCTCCCCATAGAGTTAGTTGAGACTGCCACTGAGTCTCTGTTGCAGCTTGACTTCTCCCTCTTCCCAATCCTACACCTTCATCCCCTCGCCTACACATATGTTGATCCCAAGGTACTTCTTATAAACATCCTACCAGTTAAATCACCTCAGAGACTGTTTCCAGGAAACCCAGTCTGAGATACACAGTGCTATAACTTTTCACATCATGGATTATTAATTAAAGGGATATCAAATTGAGCTGAGGAACAAAATATAAAATACTTTGTTTCCAGAATGCAAATTATTTGCAACTCAGGTTTGTTAGGCAATGTTAGACTGAGGATAAAATTTGTCTTTGGAGTTGTTTTGACTCATCATTGTAGCATTAGCACCTAACCCAGTGTCTCCTGCCATAACAGATTCATGGCAAATACTGTTGGGTGAAAGAACAGGAAGACATTTGCTCTTTTGGGCCACATTTGCTAGTTTACAGCTTACTTCTGTTGCCCACTTCTCTTCCATGTTAACTTTTTTGGATTTTCATAAAAGTATAGGTGTATTATCTTTGTTACTGCCAGACAACTACTGAAATCCTATTTTGCTGCTCTCCATAGCTAATGTTTCAGATGTAGTAGCAATAGTGCCTCAGGTATGTGACTTCAAAAACTTTTCTCCACCATTGTTATTGTTGCTATCAGGCTGGACTCTCCAATGGAAGAACACAGTTCTTTAACCATGAACATAGTAGGCTCTATAATAGGAACTCAAACTCAGGGTGTTATTTACTTCAATGTTTTCCAGAGATTTCAGGGTGACTCGTAGTATCTTCCTCTCTAGCACGTAGCAAAGATTCTACAAGGCCTAGGTTGGACAGTAATCTGAGCCATTTTCCATCCCTTTTCTCCAACCCAAGGACTCTCTTCCTTGGAATAAATTCTTTCCCTAGAATCATCACAGCCCTTGGGGAAGAAGACTTATGATGGCCATAATCCTACAAAGTAAGCAAAGTTTAGACTGATTAGTAATCCTATTAAGAACCCAATTTAACCTCCATCTAGGGCTTCCCTTATAATTAAAAAATAAATGATTGTATAATACTGGTTACTCTTCAAAAGCAAAAATGAAAGTAGATATTAGGCCGCTTAACACAAAATTTGCGACCTCTTAAGACAATTTAGAGAAAATGAAGGGTTTTATAAGCCTTACATATTCATAACTAAGGGTTTATTTTCTTATTTTTATTTATTGTATTTTCTTTTGCTTCATCATTTTCCTTACTACTCCCTACCATTTATTCATGCTTTAAGGGCATGTGTATTCATTTCTTTTACTTAGAGCAGACAAACATTTTATTGAATAGCTGGGAAAAAAACGGCCGGGGGGTGGGGTGGGGGCTGGGTGTAATTCCAGCCTTTGGGAAAGACAAGGCAGGAGGATTGCTTGGACCCAGAAGTTTGCAACCAACCTGGACAACATAGAAAGACCTATCTCTCTAAAAAAAAAAAATAATAAGCTGGACGTAGTGGCACATTTCTGTAGTCTCAGCTACCTGGCAGGCTAAGGTGGAAAGATTGCCTGCGTCCAGAAGGTCAAGGCTGTGGTGAGTCATGATCATGTCACTGCATTCCAGCCTGGGCAACAGAGTAAGACCTCAGATTAAAAAAAAGACAAACATATATAATTGCCGATGTTCCATTGTGAAGATATTTAATTCTATGGAATTAAAATGAGTTAATGATCTTAAATTAGCATTTAAAATTTGTTTCTGAGTAAATATTTTAATAGTGATTCTGCATTTACATGTTGAAAGGGCAAATGTATTTGTAAAAATTTGGGGGGGGAATCAGGATATGGTTAATGACTTTTTCTTACTCTTTTATGTTTTCTGCAGTTCCAATAATCTTTTATTTTGAAAATTTGCAATCACTTTGTTAACTGAGTGTGGCATATAATTCTATACTTTTTTAAATTAGAAAATAATTGTCTTTTGTTACTAAACTCACCCATTAGGCATGTGGACCATTTATCATTTTAAATGGTCTAATTAATTTCCAATTCTTTTCATGTGCTTTTCCCTATTTTGGTTTTCTGTACTCTGGAAAGCAACTTTGTAGACAATGTTTTATTTTAAAAAACCCCCCACAAAACCCACAATTTTCATTAAATTTCAATTTTTGCTATTTGTTTGCATATTATATCTTATAATATTAATTTCTATATACATGTTTATGTTCCCCTTATAGCATTCCTAATGCTGTATACCTCCCCCCTTCTCATTTCTTGCCATGAGTGCATCTATCTTAAGAAACTAGTTTTTGTTCTTATTTTTTCCTTTTCTGTCATTTTGTGTTTTGTTTTTTGTGTTATACTAAGTTTATTTTTTATCCATATTGATTTTTGTGTGTGTATGTTTGTGTGTGCATGCATGTGTGTGCATGTATATTTATAGTATTGTATATGTATATATTGTATTTTTTAATGATAAAAACCTTACTTTTTGGAAATTCCCTTGAGTACATCTTAATTCCCATAGGTAATGATTTAAACTATTTTCAAAACCCTGCCTCTTTATAGAATTTGGAATTTTTTATAGTTTCCATGTAGGTTTGGAAGATTATTCTTAGAAACACCAATTGCTTACTCCAAGCTAACATCTAAAATGTCACTTGACATTTCACTGGTTTGACTTCAGAATTAGAAACTCTAATTTTGATTAAATAAGCAATAGAAACTCTGGATCATTTCTACCCCTTGGTAGTCAACAGTTATTGCTGGAGCTTTCCATGATTTTGTGCTATTGAATAAACTGAATTACAAATTTTTGCAATAATATCACATATTAGAAGTCTAGGCATAAACACAAATTTATGTCTTAATGTATTTTAACCAATGTCACCATAATGTAAAAGATATCAGGTATTCAAACAGATGGTTTGGTTTTAAAAATTTGTTTTTAAGTCTTTTACTTTAATTTGTAAATCTTACTATGAATATAACCCTGTGTTCTAACAGATTATGTAAAATATTAATGTTGTAACTGAGTTAGCACATGAAGATATATGACTCATATATTCATATAGTAGCTCATGATGATTAGAATAAAATGTAAAGGCATGTTTTATAATAATACACTGAATAATATCTATCAAGGAGTATTGACAAAGAATAATTACCTAAGTGTTAACACGCAAGCATATAGAATCAATATATTTAGATATCTTAAATTTTCATGATTAACAATTTTTAGACCATTAATTATTAGACTTGTTTGAAAGTCCCACCTGCAAGTATGTACATAAATGCAAATAAGTATTAAAGTTAAGTTTTAAATTATGAGAGTAAGTAATATCCTCAGGTTATTCTATAGCTAGCAACTATGTAGAGGGGATTTAACAAATAGGTAGGCCGGTCTCGGTGGCTCAGCCTGTAATCCCAGCACTTTGGGAGACTGAGGTGAGTGGATTGCCTGAGCCCGCGGGTTCAAGACCAGCCTAGGCAACTCGGCAAGACCTCATCTCTACAATAAATAAATAAAAAATTAGCTGGGCGTGGTAGCGCGTGCCTGTAGTTCAGGGTACTCGGAAGGCCGAGGCAAAAGCATTGCCTGAGCCCAGCAGGTTGCCACTGCACCCCAGCCTGGGCTAGGGATTGAGACCCCAGCTCAAAAAAAAAAAAAAAGTAAATTGATTTAAAAAGATGTGATACCAAGTTCTATTTTAAATTGTTAAAAGATAAATGAATTGAAAATTCTACTTAAACAATATACTTTTTGTGAAAATTAAATGTCTGCCTGTAAAGTTTAGGTTTTGAATAAATGTCTTGAAGAGAACTATGAGTATGTGAAAAGTGACAAAAATCTGAAGAGTGTACTAAATACTATTCTTTAACTTTTTAAAAACTAAATTCCTCTCTCTTAGTTCTGAAGAAATAATCCATGTTACTGTTTTTTGCCTCATAAATTTCTCAGAATGAAAATTTTCAAATGTAGAAATAGCAAAGTTGGCTTAAGATTCTAAGTCAGGGACCATTTTCTTTTATTTTGAGATCCATAGGAAAAATGTATATCACAGACCCCTAAGGAAAAATAAAACTTAACAAATACGAGCTACAAGTGAGAAATACGAGTATGGTGTTTCTTTTTCTAACATCTCTTAATTTTGGGACAACTAAACTTTATCTGTTAAGTATTGGTATATTTGTTATTGCTGTATAAACTGAGCAAGGAAGTTAAGATGGAGAAGTCACTAACCTCACCTTAATTAATCTCTCAAACACTTATACGTTGACAGTGTGATCATTCCATGAAACCATTCAAATCGTGTGTGTGTGTGTGTGTGTGTGTGTGTGTGTGTGTGTGTGTGTGTGAGAGAGAGAGAGAGAGAGAGAGAGAGAGAGAGATTATGCCCACTGGGAACCTTCAAAGGGTAGTATAAAAATAACTTCATTGTCTCTCTTGAGCCAGTAAGATATTATTCAGTAGGCAATAAACAGGAGGCTACATTGACCATTTCCTTTACTAAAAGAATGAGATTTGTAATGTATTAGTAAGAAACTTTTTAAGTAGAGGGCAGTGGTAACCTGAATAGCCTTGAGAGCAGTCCTGCTTGACCGTCTTCTGAATCTAATTTATTAATTTGTTTGAAGTGTAATGAACTCAAAGGATGGCAAACTTTAGTTTTCTTAGTAATATGGAAGCACATCTCAACTCAAAATGGAGAACACTGGGGAACTGTTGATGGAAGCTGGCAGTTAGAATGTTTGGGGGATTATCATCATTACTTTTATCACCTAGTAGCTGTATTTTATACTTCCTAAACCTTACTTTCCACGCTTGTAAAATTTTAATAGTAATGGAGCCTAACTCATAGACTTCATGTAAGAATTGAAAATGAAAAACCCATGTAAATGTACGACTCGTGTTCAGTAATTAGTAGTGCTTGTCACCATTGTTATTATTATTATACATCTCTGAATGTATATTACACATTGCTATGGAACTAGAAAGCCACTGGAATGAATAAAAGATAAAATAGTACACCTGTTCTTGGAGTTGCTCATTTTAGCAACATCTTTATAGCCAATAAACTATTTCTTCTCTGGGGAGAGAAATTCTGGCTTAAGCATTTTTCATTGCTCTGAATTAACTACTATTTTTACACAGAGTAACAAAATAATTAGAAGATAAAAGACTCTGTATTTATATTTAGAAATGCTACATATTGACATGTTTCATTTTAAGATCTTAATATGGAGTCAGGGAGTCATATTTATTCATGAAACTTTTCAATAGCTTGCACTTTGTTCAACAGTGTGTGTTGATTATAATTTTGAAGGAAAGTCGCAGAAACATTGTGAATTTCTAATGGAATTAATTAATGAGGAAATAGATTTATTTGACCTTCTTTTTCTCTCCTTTTATCCCCTGGTGTTGTAATTTTATTTTACATTTGTTGGGCTATGTTGCCCATTAACATGGCTCATTTATCAAACTTCAAAATTTTTTCAAAGACACACTAAAATAATGAATAATTACCAGTGTAGGACAAATGAAAGACATATTGGAAGAACCCCCCCAAAATTGGAATTTATTTATAAAAAATTGTGTCATTAGATGTTTAAACTTAAGTCACCTTCAAAGCACTCCCCTTTTGATGTTATACCCCTAACGCGACACTTTTTCCAGTGCGCAAACCAGTTTTTGAACTTGTCAATTTTGATGTGCTTTATTGCTTCTGCTGTTTTTTGTTACGCTCTTCCACATCAGCTAAACACTTCCATCTGAGGATAGCTTTTCATCGGGGAAACACAAATGTCACTGGGGTGAGATCTGGTGAATAAGAGGGTGAGGCACTGGAGTCATGCTGGTTTTGGTGAAAAGCTGCTGAACACTCACCATGGTGTGGGCAGGTGCGCCCCACCCATCTTGAAATAGGCAAACTTGTTAACATGTTGAATCTAAAAAACAAAAGAAAATTCACTGAAGCCGAATGCAGCCTCTCACAACACTGCTAGATGGTACACTGATGCCCATGGGTTCCTTGAACACTCACCCCTAGCAGGGAAAGCCTCCTATGATTACTTCTCTTAAAGGAAAAACAGAAGTGTGTCATGGCTCTTTGGAAGTCCTAAACTGATTTGAAAGACTGGAATGGTCAAATTCTTTTTCTATGATATTGAGGCATGGAGTTGTTGTTGTTCATAGAAAGTAGTGGTAAAGTTTTGACTTAAACATTTTAAATTGAGAATAAGTAGAGACAGATAAGGATATTATGATGAGACAATCAAGGACAGCCTGGAGATTCTAGAAGGTTATTCTTTCATAATTAGAGCAGGACTCATGCAACAATAAAAAAACCAAACTGTTGACTCTTTGTACATTTGTTTTTTCTCCCTATTTCTTTGGCATTACAGAGTCTCTTTAATAATAGATTGGACAGAGATATTTTATTTTTGTTTTATTATAGATAGTCCCATTCTTTCTTCTGTAAGATGTTTTATTAAAGAGAGGGAGAGAAAGGCAGAGAGAGAGAGACTCTTTGTGTGTCTGTGTGTGTATTTCCTCCAGAATGTAAAGGGTCTAAGCTACTATAATATTAAAAAAAAGACAACCCAGGGTATCTACAACCAAATTTCAAAGCTCAATTCTAAAAGGAGTTAAAGTGCTTCCTTTGTAAGCAGTTTAAATTTCACCTTTAAACATTGATGAAAATATTATAAAGAATTCACAACAGCAGTTACATGGAAGTAGAAAAGATTACTGAGAGGGAGGAGGGTGATTACAACAAATCCAAAGAAACTATTGAGGTATAATAAAGAGATGCAATTATCTGTGAATGGGTAGACCAGCTCTATATTCTCCTTTCATAGCATGAGGTCATTTTTAATTTGAAATGGTTTACCATATAACGAAAACTCCATTTTGAAGATATTATGCATGTAACCTTAATATTCTCAAGGTTTCCAGACTTCAGAGCATAACCCCTACTTTCTTTGTACAATGTCAGAGCACTTATATTTCACAAGTATTAGTGATCCCTGCTGGAATAAAGTGCTTGCACACTCTGCAGATCCTTCCTGTAACTTGCCATCTTCATCTGTTCTCTGCTCATGGGAACTTCTCCATGCAGTTGTCATTCTTACATTTACCAAAAGCATCTTTAAAATTGTCATTTAAAAAAGACATTCCTAAGGGCTGAAGATAATATAATACAGTTATAACACTGACTAGCTAAAGCTGGATATCAATTACCTCTGCTCTGAAAGGCTTCAGACCTCTTCTCTTTTCCTGTGAGCCATTTATCAGCTATTTCTGCGAACTCTGACCTTCTCTTGGGATACCCCTCAGATATTAACCTTACCTACCCTATGTGGAGATTCTAGCACCTATATTTTTCAGGCCTTAACCACTAGCAAGAGAGGAACATGGTATAAGAATTTCAGCAAATAATTTTCTGTTCCCAGTCAAAATGATGTCTACATAATTGAAAATAATGCCTTACACTTCATTGAGAAACATATGCTCCAGTAGTCAGGGGTGCCCAGGAACTCTGGGTGGATTGATTAGCTATGCTTAAAAAAATAATGTGCCAAAGTGGTTCCCAGTATCTTCCTGAAAAAATTCTAGTTTCTACACTTAGAACCAAAGGGCAAAGAAAAAAAAAAAAAGAAAAAGATTTAAAGAACAGTTGCTCCCACTTTCAGTTGCTTAAAGTTCAGAAATATTGGGATACTCTTGTGTGTGTGTGTGTGTGTGTGTGTGTGTGTGTGTGTGTGTGTGTGTGTGTGTGTGTCTGTTATGTAATGTTAGTTCTCTGCACTCATGAATACCTAAAACAAATTTTACATTTAGTTGTTGAGGCATTTTAGGTATCTACTTTGTAATAAAGCAAGTGATATTTTATTTTGTAAATATGTGTTAAAGATATTACCTGATACATATCAGTACACTCAAGAAAAAATAAAATGTATGTAACTATTGGTTCCAGAGTCAGAAGTATGTTATCTCCAGATATGATTTACGTTGTAAGCCTATGTAGAGTGTTATGGAGTACTTTTGTCAGCCATATATTCAGGTGTTTGTGGAAGCAGCCTTACATTTAAACCCGCACAGGATTTTAGTTTTCTTTTTAAAAAATATTTCACTTCTACATTGATCCATTGGGTCTCGTGTTTCCATATGGAATAACAAAGAGAAAGTTTCATGTTTTAGAACGTGTTTTTGTTTGTATTGCCTTTTTGCTTTTCTCTTCTTCATTACATTTCTTACTATAGCTAACCAATGTCTCAGTATTAATTGCATCAGACTGTTTCCACACTTTCTACTGCTTTCTTTGAAGAAATGTCCACAATCATCAATTTCCAATAGTTGCTTAAAATATGGCACTTAGAACTGAATTTAATATTCCAGATATTTCTTAACTATGGGTAGTATATCTATCTTGTTTTGTATGAAACAGACAGTATTTCTTGCAAAGCAACTTCAGTTTTATTAGCTCTTTCATTTACCATATCACATGTCTGGGTTAGTTAACCTCTTTTCTTATATATCTTATACATGTCAACTTCTTTGTATTTCTTTATTTTTTAATCCAGTGCACAATCTTTGAAATATAAGAAGTATATATGACGGCAGGGACAGGACCAGATCCAAACCAGGAAAATTATTTTATTCTATGTCACTTGATCCAGAGGAGAATATTTAAAGCCAAGTTTAAAAGTTAAATAAGTCAGAGACTTGGGAACATTAATGAGAGAAAGTATTGGAAAAAAATAATACAACAGAGATAGAGCATTTCAGAACTTCATATGATGCAACTTTGGTTAGCTTAATTTAAATGAAATTAATATTTTACTCTAGATTTGCAATTGCTGAGTTGTATATGCCAAAACTGTTTTATAAATAGGAACAATGGAATAAATGACCATACTATTTAGGGAACATTTTAACATTTTTATATTTAGAGTATATATGATTTTGTATTTTTAGAGTTTTTTATATTTAGAATATAATAGCTTTTTTAATGCAGTAATCTAGGCTTTCTCTTTTGTAGAGCATTTCTCTTACAACCTACATTTTATTGACAAGCTAAAACTGGTTTTGCACAGTATCCTCTTTGATTTTAAATGAACTTTCTCATTCTCTGAAATAGTGGCCCTCAGTGGGGATATTTTCTCTCCCAGAAAATATTAGGCAATGTCTGGAGACACTTTTAGTTGCCACACTGCACATGGGTGCTGGCGGCACTATTGGTACTTAGTAGACAGAGACCAGGGAAGCTGCTAACGTTCTGCATGCAAAGTACCCTCACTCTCAACAAAGAAGTATCCAATACAAAATGTCATTGGTGTGGAAATAGAGGAATTCAGCTCTAGGAGTTAGAAGGTTGTAATGTTGGAACAATTGCTTTTGGCAATATGTTTGTTTAGATATGGAAATGTCCAACTCTATGAATTCAGCATAATTTTCGTTAATTGTGAAATATGCCATTCACATGTCTGAACTAACCTGATAATAAGGTGTAGATTGTGTTTGTGCATGCTTGACATATGCTTGTAAATAAGTGGCTATAATAGCTGTACTAATAACAGTATATTTACTCCACTGCTACCAAATTTAATCAGATTCTTTTTGGATAATTTCCTGTTTAAAACAGTAATATTTTGATGTATTTCAACTTAGTGCATCACTGGAAAACAATAAAATGATTATGCTATCTATGAAAATATTCATCAATAATCAAATCATGTTAATTTCAATTCTAACATTCAATGATATGTAAATGTATTATAACTGTTTATGTATGTCTGTGTAATTTTTAGTCTAAATCCTCTAGATTTTTGGTAGATTTATTTATCTATTTGCTATTTATTTGAGTTGAAGTCTCACTCTGTGGCCCAGGCTGGAATGGGGTGGCAAGCTCTTGGCTACTGTAGCCTTGACCTTCCAAGTAGCTGGAACTACAGGTGCATGCCACCACACCCTGCTAACTTTTTTGATTTATTGTAGGACGAGGTCTTGCCAAGTTGCCTAGGCTGGTCTCAAACCCATGGACTTGGGCAGTCTTTGCACCTCTGCCTCCCCAAATGCTGGGTTTACAGGTGTTAGCCACCACGCCCGGCCAATTTTGGTAGATTTAAAAAAGAATATTTCTGAAGGGAAAAAGTCAGTTGATATATATTAAATTATTAGTATCACATGTTCTCACTCATAAGCAGACCTTGAAAAATTATCATAATACTATAAGAAAAGGATTGGCAGTGGCAGGAAACTGCCAGGTCTGAGTGGGCGGGGAGGTGGGATTGGCAGTAGTGGGAACCTGCCTGGGGAGCGGGGGCACACCTCATCAGCAAGGGTACCTGCATAATGAACATTTGTATACCTAACCCTGAATTGCACCCCTCATCTTTAAAATGAAAAATTAAAAGTTAAAAAAAATTATTAGTTTGTCCCTTTTCATTGTCTATCGAGGTTTAAAACTTCAAGCAGAGAATTTTAGAAATCAAAACATTAATAGAAACAAGTTTTCAAAACATGCAGAAACATTAATAATGCTGAAAGCTGATTAAAATTGTCTTTTATTATGGGGTACAAATCTATCACACAATATTAAGCTGGAGGAAACATGTCAAAAATTGTGATATTGAAACATTTCTTTTTCAGTAAACATAGCTTACACACAGACGCACACAGACATTTGGACACATCTTATTTGGACGGGAAGCTCAGAGCAAACAGAGTGGGAGAAGTGGAACATGTAAAACGGAAAGGACTTGGTTGATGGAGAATGCCCATGAATGCTGGGCAAGTCATCCAGGGCCCAGTTAAAGGGATTATTCATGGCATGCAACTAAAAATGCTCAGAGGAAAGGAAGAAGCCAAGGGAAGGTGGGCCTAAAATTAAGTTTGTATGTAAGGGAGCTTTTCAGATGGGGTCTTTTTTCTCTCTAAGTTTTAAATGTGCTGAGTGGAAAGGGAGTAAGGATAGTATAAGGTGTGAAAAAACGGAAAGGTTCAGAGTAGCAAATTCACAACAAAGAAACCGACTGTACACATTAACTGGTAGTCAGAAGAGTTCCACTGAATAGTACCAATCTATAGCACCTGCAGATACTTTGATATTTTTATTTTAAAAAAGAGTTAAAGACAATATTATATATTAAATAGTCCATTGCAAAGTATTCTTGATCATAGTCTTAGTGTCATTTCAAGCTATTGTGCGGCTTCGCCTGATCACTAGTTGACTGCTGTAAACAGGCACTGTTATGGATGTTGAACACATTTTTTTCAGTTATCAGGTGTTCTGCTTTTGTTTTTTTGTTTTGTCCCTGTTTAAAAATAAGAAATTTAGATTTAAATGCATTTCCATACGACCCCACAATCCTCCTACTGGGAATATACCTGGAGGAACTCAAATCACTCTATGTAAAAGATACCTGCACATGCATGTTTATTGCAGCATTATTCACAATAGCAAAAACATGGAACCAACCATGCTGCCCATCAAAAGAGAACTGAATAAAAAAATTTGGTACATATACATGATAGACTATTGTGCAGCTGCAAAGAAGGACAAAATTATGAACTTGGAGTCTATAATTCTGAGTGGCCTATCACAGAAATAAAGAACTGAGTATCACATGTTCTCACTCACAAGCGGACCTTGAACAATTATTGTAATGCTATAAGAAAAGCATTGGCAGTACTGGGAATCTGCCCGGCGGCGGGGGGGCACACCTCATCAACAAGGGTACCTGCATAATGAACATTTTGTATACTTAACCCTGATGTACCCCACATCTTTATAATAAAATTCTTTTTAAAAAATGCATTTTATCCTATCAGTCTTGCTAAGCATTCATGATCCCTTTCTTATCTCAGTTTGAGACAATAGAATGTTCCACATTAAAAAGAAACAAAAGTGAAGATTTCAACTGATAATATGAATGGAAACATTAAAATAAACCATTCAATGATGAGTTAAACAGAAGATGCTGCTTATGGTAGAATCACACATTCTGTTCTTTTTGAATATTTTCTTACTTGTGAATTAAGTTATGTGACAAAATAATGGAAATAAAATAGTTGTTGAAATTGAGTGCATGTTTACAATATAACTTTGGTTTGACACATAGATATGTCTTAACAGTCTGCCTGCTTATAGTCTGCTCTATAATTCTGTTAATCTGTTATTAAATATCCATGTTGAATTAAAAAATATTTATTTACTGTGTTCTGATTTTTAATGGCCATGTAATCATAGGGATATTGCCAGTATTTCACTGTAATAATGATTGTCATCAGATTGTGTTTTCTATATCAAAAAGCAGGTATAATAGAGAGGATAAGGTAGAAGTGACTTTATAAAATATCGATAATCTAGGCACCTCTAATTCAGATATTCACATCCCCCTCACTTAAATGATAATGTGGGATATCACTCATACATCTTCTTAGTTGTTTAGAAGTGGTTTCATGTAAAGTTTAAACATTCCGTTTGGAAGGAGGGAGACTTTGCATTATGTGAGGAAAATGTTTTGAAAAAGGGTAAAAGGGTTTGTTTTAAATATCAGTGTATTCATAAGTGTAAACAATGATGAAGGATGTAGCTGGGTATACATAAAATTTCCTCCATGAGCAAAATGCTGACTAATGGCTATATATATATATATATATATATATATATATATATATATATTTGAGTTGGAGTCTCACTCCATTGCCCAGGTTGGAGTGCAGTGGCATGCACACAGTCACCCCAGCTGGACTCTGGCGATCCTTCTGCCTCAATCTTCCAAGTAGCTGGAACTACAGGCTACTGCTCCCACGCCTGGCTAATTTTAATTTTTTTGATTTTATTGTAGAGACGAGGTCTCACCAAGTTGCCCGGGCTGGTCTCGAAACCGAGGGCTCAGCTAATCCACTCACCTCAGCCTCCCAAAGTGCTGGGATTACAGGCTAAACCACCTAGCCTGACCTATGTCAATATTTTCCTATTCTCTTTTTTTGTATTTGTTATTTTGTTTTTTCTTTTTTGCCTAAGAATATAGAAATCATCATCTCATCCATACTATTATAACATAGCATTTTAATGTTAATCACCATAATAAAATCACAAAATTAAAATTTGAATGGCAAATCATAGCTTATACTCACATTTACATATTCCACTGATGTGTGTGTCCAACAAAGATTGAGCATCATCTCAGTGCCATGTGTTAGGCAATAAGGGAAGAAATTAACCCTTGCCCTCAGAAGAAACTAACCTTGCTGATATCTTGACTTCAGTCTCTAGAACTGTGAGACAAATTTCTGTTGTTTAAGCCATCAAGTCTGTGATACTTTGTAATGGCAGCCCTGACAAACTAATGCACTAACTGGTAAGCAATTGTTTTTAATTTAATAGTATTACAAAAGTCAATTATACCACATAGCTGTCATAGCAAATGATCATATAATGCAATCACTTTCAGAAAAAATGTTTATCAGCATTTTAAAAATTTGTCACACGATGAGAAGGATGATCTTAATATAATTGTTTTGAGTTCTCAAAACATGAAGCATTTGCATTCCAAGTGTCTTTTTTCTGCGTGTATTAGTGTTATATTTTCTCATAATGAAATCCACACTGGGAAAAAGCTTAAGAGAGAAAATGAACATAACAGAAAATAGAACCCCTCGGTGGTTTTCTCTTAGTCCAAAGTTCATGTTATCTTACTGTTTTCTTTTACCAACTGCTGGCAAAATTAGTTCTGTAGTGCAGGTAAGTAGATTTAAAATCTCTGTGAATCAGTTCCAAGTCTTACACTTGTCCCTCAAGTAAGAACATTACTTATCTTTACAGTCTTAATACCAAATGAAATCTACAACTGGGATGTTTGAAAATGCATATATAAATGTAAAGTGTCAAAAGAAAGAATACATTTCCTAGTTAACAGAACATTCAACTTCTTTGTATTTAAAAGTATGTGTGTGATACTTTTAAAATAAAACAGAAATAAACAAAATGAAATAAAAATGAGAACTCGTAATAAAATGCATGTTCACTACAGTAACATTAATTCTGTTTATAGTATTTATTTTGGTATCATTCATTCCAGTTAATATATACTTGCATTTTTCAGGAGGTTTATTTAGCTTATTATTTTTAGGCATGTTGCCAAGTTCTAGGGAAAAAAATATTAAAAAATATAAAGTTTCTTACATCAGTGGAGTTTCTGTTTTGGCCATGGGTGTAGGATATATGCACACATGATTATATTTTGATAAGACCCAGGAAATGACATGCTGTCTGTGACTCGAGGGATATTAAGATATTTTTGACAAAGAATTAGGGAGATACATATCTCAGTGGAAGGAGCAAAATGTGTGAAGGTCCTGGGTCCTGAGATTTTAGTGCAAATTAGAAACAAAATTAGGTCAGTGTGGCTACAGCGTTGAATGTGAAGGCTATGAAACTGGGGTTATAGATAGAAGTAAAACGGCAAGCTCCTGAAGACATGCTAAAAATTGTAACTTTAATCTAAGTACATAACCCTCTAAATTTAGAGTGTAATATAAGAAGAATTAGCCTAGCTCTCTTGAAGAACAATGTTAATCTTTATTCCAGATACTCTTAAAAGCACTGGTCTAGGACATTTATGGAATTTACTATGCAGAAAGCTTCTTAAACTTAAATCTTTTCTCCAAAGTTTCTCAATCACAGCACTCATTAAAAGTCGTATGTCCTGTTATTGATGTCATGATGCTGTCCCCCATTATGGTTTCTTGTCATTTTCTCCACCCAAAAGCATCTTGCCTTCTACCTGCAAGTGGTCATCAGCCAGGCTAGTCATTCTAGGAACTGCTGTAGGACTAAGTGTTTCCATGCCCCTCAGGGTTCATTACTCTCTGAGTGTGTGGTTTTTCTATCACTTTGATTGCTTCTTTTCCTAGAAATTCACATGGACAGTTTCTGGTTATAAAATCCTGCATCATGCTACAGAAAACTAAGAAACATTAATATCAGATTTCAGGAAACAGTTTTTAGCTTGCTATAACTCTGTTTCATTGTGTGGCTTTTACTATATTTTTCAATATGTAAACCTAGATGTTAAATGAGATAAGAACTTGATCAATGGGCTATTGGATTGTTTTAACATCATCTCTTTTCTGGGATCAAGAGTCCCACAATAAAATAATATAAAATGAAATAAATCATAGTCACGTCTTTTCCTTTAATTTCTTTTAATAAAGGATTATCTTGAAAACCCCCAAGTCATATGGCCCTTGTATTTTTCCACTTGATCAGGTGAACACAAGCCTTTAAAAACTCAAGCTTTATTGCCTTTACTTATATCTGATCTGTGGATAGCAAAGTCTACCTAAAATAATGACAAAAGCAAAAACAAATACACTAAGCAGTTCACAGTCAAATCATCAAAAGGTCTAAGTTTGTGGCACTGCATAAACACTTCATTCTCCTCATTTGGAGTAGGTGAATCTTTTGTTACAGTGTGTTTCTAATCATGTAAATATCTCTGGTTTTTAAAAAATGATGCCTGGAAATATTATTCCTATAATTGGTATATAGCATAGTTTCCAGAGTCCCAAATCATCGAGAATGGCTGCTTCTAGAGAAATTCAGTAGTCATTGTTTAAAATCTGTTGAGTTCTAATTACATTCAAGGTCACAGAAATGCTTGGTTATTTTGACAGGAATGTGTGCTATGAGTAATACATTTATTCTTAGCCATTTATAAAATTGTTTATACTTAAGAGTTTTATGTCAATAAATTTGAACAAATTAGACAAAGGAGTGTTCTATTTCAATTCAAAGATAATTTTAATTCACTAACTCCTAGCTAGATTAATAGTCCTACTAAAAATTAAGCACTCCCCAATGCATGGTATGTGTACCAAATGACCTCATTAAATAGGTATATGGAGAACAGATGCCTCTATGACCTGTCTCCAGATTTACTGAGCAGGGAGTGTCCTTGTTTTAGTGTCCTATGATCGGTGAATGAATTTCAAATTAGGACCACAAGGACGATACTTCCTCATGGGATGTTCTCTATGTAATTTGGATATTTCTCGATTCAGTTCTCTATGCAGTTTGGCAGAATTTGAAATGTTAAACAAGTCAAGTCACTTTATGGTCAGAGTTTTGTCTTTTATTATAATTTTTCACTAGCATAACCCTGCCAGACAATGGGGGTTGATCTCTAAGTTAATTTTTATAAGTATTAGCACATTTAAAAATGACACCTTTAAAAATTATTTCATACATAGTATTCACGACTAAGAATGCATTATTTTTCCACAAAACACACACGCACATAAACACATACACACACACAAAATTCAAACCATTGTTTGTTTATTGTTGTTACTTCTGCTATTGTTATTAGTATGATAGGATACCATCGGCTAAAAAATAGTGTAACTTTTAAATCAGTGCTTGATCTCTTGCTATGCAGCTAGAGATAACATTAAAATTACAAAATTAATTTTCTAATGATGTTTTGAGATTGTTGGCTTTTCTGTTGTCTCTGAGTCTTTTACTTTAAAATCCAAAGGAAATTTATAATGATTTTAGAACCAGATTTGTATATGAAAAATATAACAAGTTTATTGACACCTAAAACTATAGCAAGCTAAAATTTGTTGACAAAATGTTTAGTTAACCCCCTGCATTGTTCTTGGTTTGAAGTCAGTTTTCTTAATGTTTCTTTGAAAATGCCAAATTACTATGTTACTTATAAAAAGAGCTAATTTGATCTTAGCAAGTTGAGATGACTGCAGCATAATTGTAGCATGTTATAGATATTCAGTATGTTTAGAATGTTACCTTAGCCGGGCTCGGTGGCTCAGCCTGTAATCCCCGCCTTTGGGAGGCTGAGGTGAGTGGATTGCCTGAGCCTGCAGGTTCGAGACCCGCCTGGGCAAGTGAGACCTCACCTCTACAATAAATCAAATAATTAGCCGGGCGTGGTAGTGCGTGCCTGTAGTTCCAGCTACTTGGAAGGCTGAGGCGGAAGGATCGCCGGAGCCCAGCGGGTCGAGGCTGCGGTGGCCGGGAGCGGCCACTGCACTCCAGTCTGGGCGACAGAGTGAGACTCCAACTCAAAAAAAAAAAAAGCCATGGCTGTGGCGCAGCTTCCTGACCAGCGCGTTCCTCTGCCAGAGTGAACAGTGGTGAGTCAGGAGCAGGAGTGGGAAAATCACAACTCTGCAGCACCCACATCTGCGTCATCTTCAAAAGGCAATAACGTTTTTGAAAGTAGTTCATTATGTGTAACCATAGATGTGTCACCCTCATGTTAACCTCTTAATGCCCAAATAGAGCCATGAATGTTGGCTATGAGAGAAAATGCACTAAATTCTGGGTATGGATTCAGAGCATGATTCGACCTGTAAGGCAGCACTCCACCACTGACATGGGACTGACTGCCCTTCAGGCCATTCCAGTGATGTTTAAGAGTACAGTTCTGGGGTGGAGACTCACTGGGCACAAACTGAACCTTGACGAGGGCAGCTCCACACCAGGCAGGTGGTTACAGAGCCCATTGTGAAAACACTAGGTGGCCTGGGGAAAGGGGAAGACTTACAGCCTCAAAGGTGTCTTCTTCCCTTGATTGTGAAGAGTTGCTTTGACAGTGGAGCATTCACAGTTGTGGGCATTCACAGGACATGAGTGTTTTGTAGCTCTGGCCTCATTCTGAGAGCTCCATCCAGATTAGTTCCTTCATAAATTTTGAACTTCCAGCCAAATCATTAGCTGTTGCCCAGGAAATGATGCAGATTCTGGCCTGAAGACACCTCTCCTTTCAGGCAGTGTGAATATGAGGTGTTCTCTCTTGTTCTTCGTGACATCCTTAAGAAATGTGTTGGTGGAAGCAGCAGTGTCAGGGGGTAGGCCCGGCAAAACTTGAGAGAGGCTGAGTGCTGGATTCTCGGTGTCAGCACCTGAATCGAGCCCTCCTGGTCTTTTCAGTGCTGTTGATCATTTCTCTCTCTTCATTTTTGGCAAATTGGAGTTAGGTGTCTGCCTTCTACTATCAATGATGTCAACATTTTGAGCCTCTGGATGTAATAAACTTGTTTCACAGGAGAAACGTGGCTGACTCACTGGCTGCTTCCATGTTGGATCCTGAATCAGGAGCAGGCAAGGGAAAGCCCGAGTGCTCAAACTCCAGGGCCCTGGCAGGAAACAGTGTGGTCAGGAAGCCCGCGAAAGAGCAACCCTAACATTCCAGCTTCCTGCACACTGTAAGTCCTTCTTCTTCCTCATTGCAAGTCTTTTTCTGGGGGTTTTCGTGCCATAAAAAGGTAGCTAACTCTTAGTCAAGGGTGGCATGGCCGGCCCTAGGCACAGTTAGAATCACAGCCTGCTGCTGGAGCAAATGTGTCCACTGAGGACGGTCACAGCAATGAGCACAAAATCTGCTCCTCCGCCTTTTTGATCATTCTTGGACTCCATCCCCACAGGCCGATTCCAGATCTGTGGAGAGTGAATTTGTGCTCTTGCTTCAGGCTAAGCCCTTTCTGTTCTGCATGTTGCTCTGGGGCCACATTGTCAATGAGTGTTGATTGTGTTGCAACACAGTGGGGCATGGACAGATGGGAGCAAGAGTGGGGCAGCATCCTCCAGTGGGGCTGCACCTTGGCAGAGCCCTCTGGCATGGCTCGGAATTGGGAGTCTTCAACACCCTCTCCAGATATCCCTGTTGCAATTCTCTGGATGCAACCTGTGGTAGGTAGGCTGAAGGACAGTCCCCCAAAGATGGGCATTTCCCAATTCCTGGGGTTTTGCAGATATGATCCTGTTAAGGATCTTGAGATGGGAGATTATATGGGATTATTTAGATTTGGGTGGGCCCAATGTAATTACAAGGGTCCTTGAAAGGGGGTGGCAGTAGAGTCAGAGGGAAGAAAGGAGATGTAACGATAGAAGTGGGAGGAAGGAAGCAAAAGAGGCAGGAGAGGACACAGAAAGACAGAGACAGAGACTGGAGGATGCTTTGAAGCTGAAGGAAAGGGCCGAGAGCTAAGGCATACAGGTGGCTTCTAAAATCTGAAAAAGAAGGCATCATAAATATTAGGCCAGGCTCGCTGGCTCACGCCTATAATCCCAGCACTTTGGGAGGCCGAGGTGAGAGGATTGCCTGAGCTCACGGTTTCGAGGGCAGCGTGGACAACTTGGCAGGACCTTATCTCTATAATAAATCAAAAAATTAGCCTGGTGTGTTGGCTTGCGCCTGTAGTTCCAGCTACTTGGAAAGTTGATGTGGAAGGATCACCTGAGCCCAGCAGTTCAGGGCTGTGTTGGCTGTGAGCATGGGCGACCGAGTGAGACTCCAGGTAAAAAAAGAAAAATTAGCCAGATGGGGTGGCACATGCCTGTAGTCCCAGCTACTGGGGTAGCTGAAGAGGGAGTGTCACTTGAGGCTGCAGTGATCCATGAGGGTGCCGCTGCACTCCAGCCTGGGCGACAGAGTAAGACTCCAACTCAGAAAAAACAAAAACAAAACACTAAAGCCTGAAAAAAATCAGGGAATGGATTATTTCCAGAGCCTCCAGAAGGAACACAGCTCTGTCCCCATTTTGATTTTAGGACTTTTGACCTCTAGAACTACAAGGGATTAGTTTGTGTTGGTTTAAGCCACTGCATTTGTGGTATTTTGTTACAATAGGAACTAATAGCACCGTTCTTCTCTGTCAGGGCACTACTTGGTACTTAAAACATCCAGTGGGGATTCTGTTCCTCATGCTAATCAGAAACCTACCGAATCCCTCTCGGAGTTTGATTTTCTTTTTTACTATTATTATAATTTTTGAGTGGCATGCTCCTGGACACCGCAGCCTTGACCTGCTGTGCTCAGGTGATTCTTCTGCCTCAGCCTTCTAAGTAGCTGGAACTGCAGGCATGAGCCATCATGCCTGGCTAAATTTTCTTGATTTATTGTAGAGATGAGGCCTCGGCAAGTTGCCTTGGCTGGTGTTGAACTCATGGGCTCAGGCAACCTTCTCACCTTGGCCTCCCAAAATGCTGGGATTATAGGCGTGAGCTACCGCATCTGGCCATGAGTTTGATTTTCATAGGAGAGTCAGTTGAGAACAATAACAGCACAAGTTCATTCCATGGCTTCAGGAGAAATGTCCAAGTCAGGCGTTTGTCCGGAGGAACAGGTCCCACCTCAGGGTCCTCGTCTCCTTTACACCAGCTGACAGTAAGTGCTACCCAGAATCCTCCAGAGGGTCTGCGGTCTCAACCAACTCTTTGGTCCCAACTTCTGTATCAGTTAAGTTCTAATGGATGTTAGCAAAATAGAGACAAAAACAAACACAAGGACAAAAGCAAATTTACAAACTTTAAAAAATCCTCCAGCGAACTCAAGAAGAGAGGCATTTACTGAAATGATCCAGAGAGAAAGCTTGCAGAATTTAATGCATGTGTGTATGCACAGGCTTAGGGCCAAGCAGGACCGGAAGGACTTTGAGTCTCAGCAGGAGGAGATGAACTTCTCTTCAGACCTCAGCGCTGCAGTCTCCTGCCTCTGAGGGTTTTCCTGGGGAGAGATTCCGATTGGCCCAAGGGGGGCTTGCAGCCATAATCCGTGGCTAGGGTACAGGGTAAACAAGGGACTGTCACACTAGGGGTATTGGTCTGAACAGACAGGCTTCCCTATCTGGGCATTTCCAGGAGCATCCTTCTCATCCCCCATGGGGGGTGGTGGAGGAACAGGAGTTTCTGCCTCTCAGACACCCTCCTTTCCCGGGATCTCCTAGTTGGGCCGCCTCTGAAGTCCTGGGTGGCTGCATTTAGTTACCGGCAAGGTGACAGCAGGGTAATGGAGCCTTAAAGGCCATTGAACTTTCTACTCATTCCCTATTTCATGGCTTGAGAGGCAGATCAAGGGAGACATGAGGAGTGGACCTGCGCTGTAAGATCAGAACAGAGTATCAAAAGTGGATTCATGACCCTGGTGGTGACACGGATGTAGACGGGGAGGTAGAAATGTCCTGGACTTTCAGAAGCATATGCAGGAGGATGCTGGCCGGGACCGAAAAGGAGAGAGGCCCAGAGGAGGTGGAACACACCCGTGAGGCTCAGGGAGCCAGGGGTGGAGCTCAGCCCAGAGCCCAGTGTTAGGTGGTGGAGGAAGGACTCCCTGTGGGGTCACTCTCTCCAGGAAGGAAGTGGGGGGAGTTGTTTCCACAGTGGGAGCCCTGGCAGATCCAGAACTTCTTGACTTGCTATCTCTCAATATGGTGGAGCCCTCAAGATGGACTCCAGAGGCCTAATTGGGGAGAACAGTGCCTGCACCCCAAAGCGGAAAGAAAGGATGAGGACGGAAGGGACTCTGATCCAGAACACAGCGTTAACTCTCTCCGAGATTGAGAAGGAGCCCGACCCTGCAGCGGCCAGAAGAGCCTCTGACTGACACACTGCAGGAAGAAATGCGAGCTGCCACTGAAGCCACACGAGTATCCTAAGGCCTGAAAGCTCCAAGGCCGAGGGAAACATGACTTTAGGAAGGAGCTGCTAATGGAGATGATGGGTCTCCTAACTTGAGTTGCACCTTTCATTTGCTGCACCTCGAATTTTAGTTCAACAAGTTGGTCAGACATGGTGGGCCATGCCTACAATCCCAGCACTTTGGGAGGCTGAAGCAGGAGGATCACTTAAACCCAGAAGTTTGAGATCAGCCTGAGCAACTTAGATCTCTACAAAAATTACAAAAAACGGTTACCTGGGCCTGGTGTTGCATGCCTATAGTCCCAGTTATTCAAGAGGCTGAGGTGGAATTATCATGTGAGCCCAGGAGTTTGAGGCTACCATAGCCATGATGGCGCCACCGCACAGGGTAACAGACTCAAAAAAAAAAAAAAAATCGACAAGTCTATTGGTCAAGTCTTTTTTGAATTCTCTTTCTATTTGTCCCACCTGCCAGAGCCTCGGCTCTTGTGAATATTTAAACGATGCTGAGTTGGGGCCTGCATCTCTCCCATATTGTGTCTGACTCTAAGATCACAAAGCTGAAGTCTAGCAAATGACAGAAAGAACCAATAGAAAGTGTTGTCTCAGAAAGAGTTTAAGGAGGGATGAGCCAGAGGGAGTGTCGCAGAAGACCACAGAATGGGAGTGGAAAAACAAATGACACAAAATGCTGCCCACTTCATTCATTCAATGATTCATTCATCAAACGCTGATTGACAGCCCATCTCCATCTGTGTGCCCAGCACTTGCTAGATTCTGGTGACATAAAGAGGAGTCAGATGGACTCCTGTCTTTCCTGGAGTTCACGGCCGAGATGGGGCACATGCAAATGTTATTGTTGTCATATGCATACCTGTTATAAACGCTGCAAGACAGAATTTTACTTTTTGCTTTAAAAAAGTCACATGTGAGCCAGGTGCAGTGGCTCATGCCTGTAATCCCAGCACTTTGGGATGCTACAGCAGGAGGATTGCTTGAGCCCAGGAGTTCAAGACCTGCCTGGGCAACAAAGTGAGACCTCATCTCTGCAAAAATTTTTAAAAATTAGCCAGGCATGGTAGCATACACCTGTAGTCCTAGCTACTCGGGAGTCTGAGACAGAAGAATCGTTTGATCCCAGGACGGTAAGGCTGTGGTGAGCGGTGAGCATGCCACTCCACTCCAACCTGGGTGACAGAGTAAGACCCTGACTCAAAAAAAGAAAAGTAACACATGAGCTGGGCGTATTGGTTCATGCTTGCAATTCCAGTGCTTTGGGAGGTTGGACTGTAGGATTGCTTGGATTCAGGAGTTCAATACCATTCTGGGTGACAAAGTGAGACCCATCTCTACAAAGAGACTTTAAAAAATAGCCAGGCATGGTGACACATACTTATAGTCTCAGCTACTAGGGGAGGATGAGGCAGGAGGATCACTTGAGGCCAACAGGTTGAAGCTGCAATGAGATATGATTGCGTGACTGCACTTCAGCCGGGATGACAGACCAAGACCCTGTCTCTAAAATAAAAATAATAACAAAAATAAATTAAAAGTCATGTATTTTAAATAAATTTAGAAAAATAGTCCTTTTAGATATTCATATTTTCTGATCCTTTTCATATCGATACATATATTTTTTGGTCTAACATGTTGGCCAGCTGGGCCCCAAGGGATGCTACAGTTCCTTGAACTCTGTGATCTCAGAATTCACGTGATGACCAGGATGTGATGGTGACCGGATATGGGAATGTGGTGGTGCCCAAGAACTCGGATATGCCAACCGCCCCAGAGCCCCTAAAGAGTGTTGCAGTTCTCATGGTTTGGTTGGTGAGCTCAGCCCCAAGAAGTATTCACAGCTCTGCTGGTTCAGCAGACCAGCAAGCCAGCCCCTGAAGAGTGTTACACCTCCACCGACCCAGTTGGCTTTGTCTGTTTCATCAGCTCCTTCAGTTTTGTCAGCTCCGCCAACTTCATTAGTTTTGTCAGCCCTGTCAGCTCCGCTGGCCCATCAACTTTGTTGACTGGCATGTCAGTCTCTGGGATGTGCAGTTCGCCTAGTCAACAGCTATTCTAGTCCAGCTGTCTTCAGAGGGACGTGGACACTGGAGAGTGAGTAAAGTAGGAATTCATTAGAGGATAGGAATGCTCCCAGTAGTGGGAGGGGTCCCAAAAGGGTTGCCAGCAATGCCTCTGCAGGCAGGGGTTTATGTAGTCCTAAGAGCCTTCTGATTTGTTGTCAGTAGCATCATTCAGAGAGAAGCACTATGGTGTGGGATAGTAAATGAACCAAATTGGGAGGAGGTTGGGAAGGGCCAATCAGGGAGCAGGGCACTCAAGTAGTCCACAGGCCTGGAAGTGGGTATGTTCACTCCAGTCCGTGGGACTTGCAGGAAGTTGTTTTTTGTTTTTGTTTTTTAAACCAAGAACTTGCCCTGTCTGCCTATCCACTGTCTTGCTTTCTCCCATCTCATACCCCCCTCTGGAGTGGTAACTTACCTGCCATTAGAGAGTAGGGACGATGACCAGTCTGGCTATGTCCTGCTGATCATGGGTGTCGTATGAGAACAGCAGCTAGGGACCCTCTGGAGGGTGCTCTAAGAGTCCTCTGTAGTAGGAAGCTTCCATACAAGGCTCCATCTTCATCACCATTTGGAGTCTGACTACCTCTAAACGAGAGGAAACACATTTTCCAATGAGGTTGACTATGCATGGACCAAATATGAGCAATACAAAAAAAGGAGCTAGCAAGGAAACAATTCACTGTCATATATTAGAGATTCCAAGAGAGGATGGAAAGGATTGTAGCCAATAGGGCCTGAGCCCGCCTGTTCCTACAAAATATCAATGATTTTGATATTATTTTTTATGACCTGCAGGTTTTCTTCTACTGGGAGGAAGTATTAATCCAGAAAAAAGAAATTTCTTTTAATAATGTGCAAGTTCACCCTTGTTCTGCCATGAGCGTGTCCAATGCTGGACGATTATGCAGGACTCCAGTAGCTAGTAAGTAAATGGTTGTTTGTTGATTCTCAATAGCAGCTACCGTGGCTTTCCATCCTTGCTGTACCATGAGGGTGAGATTTAATAAGGATCTTTATAACAGGGGTTTCCCAGCAAACCAAAAGAAACCTTTGGCAATGGAGTATCCTAGTCCAGGTCTTTGTAAGACTGGGTGGTCCAGGAAACATCACAGAGTAGGTATATTATAGCAAGGCATATTAGTGCTGGACGGAGGCCCCACATCTCTGTGACTGCATTGCTGCTGTATGGATTGCTCCAGAAAATATCCCAAATTTAGAATATGTCCTGAGGGAGCCATTTGAGTCTGATTAATGATCATCTTCTTAGGGAGAGTGGTCACTGTTGTTCAAGTACCTTTCCATCTGCAGGGTAAAACCAAGGACAATCCATTACCACAAAAAAGTACCCAGGTCCAATTAAGGAAGGTGTCCTGATGGTTCCAAATGGGAAGAATATCCCAGTGGCTGTAGTTTCCTTTGGCTCATCAAGGTTACGGGAACAGTCATGAGGAAAATCCTCTGGATAAACCCAGCTGTTCCCGTTCGGTGTTCTTCCAGGGACTGTTCCATTATGTGTACTGGTTCTGTAGGCTTGAAGATTAGGGTTATATGAACAGATTGTGCTACAGAAAAGTTTGGAGAGGATACTTCCAGGGTAGGTGTCATAGTGTGGAGAATTACATATACTCCAAGTTGCAATGATTCCAGTGTGTTGACATATTAGAACTAGGTAGCCAAAGGGGCTGGTGATAGGATGACAGGTGTCAGTGCATTTCACCTGATCCTGATAATTTGATGTATTCATGGTTACATATTCTGGCCATATATTGATGTCTTTCGATTATGGCTTCATGTCGGCCAATTTCATTGAGGACTCCATTAGAAACTAGAGTCCATGGTCCCCATACCCTGGTGATGTCCTATTTTCGTGTAACACAATTATATTATAATACTTGGGGGAAAGACACCCCACTCGGGATAGTCTAAGTGTGATTGAAAGCAGAGAGAAGCATTTGTCCACATCTTGGCCATTTGTCCAACCTTAATTGAGGCCTTTTCATACCGGGGAACTTTCTGTTTGGGTTTCACTGCTCCTCTGTGAATTCATACAAAGAAACACTGAGATTTCCAATCTGCTCAAGAGACAATGGTAAAGCTATCAGGTGGAGAGGTAGAGAAGGTCCCTTCTGTGGGCATACACAGCAGTTGAATAATTACCCCGTTAAGCCAGGGGGTGCTTATAAGTGGCCAGGGTAAGCAATGACAGAAATAGGAAGTAAAACAGCCTTCTCATCTTCTCATTCCTGTG
>CAUYQG010175315.1:0-38245 GCA_963574415.1 Tarsius wallacei | reverse complement strand
TGTACTTTAGTGGAGATTATTTTTTCATATTTAGAAATTTCCTTGTTTGAGCTTTTCTGCTCTCCCAGAAAGGCATGGTCTAATTTCAGAATGTAATCCTTTCTTAGATAACTTGAACAAAAATTAAGTATTTGCTAACATTTTCTTCTATGTCTTACAGTCTATCTGTTTTATTGTGGGCTACTTGCTGATGCCTCTGCTCTACCCTTTTCTTTGAATAACAGTCTTCTCATGAATAGTTTATTAGAGGTAAGATTCATAAGGTTGAAAAGAGGAAGAATAATTATTACTACATGGTACTAATTATCTCAGCGAATGTTGTAAAATTTTAACTAATATGGCTTATAAGTACAATATTAAAACGATTTCCAAAAGGCAAATTAAAAATTAAAAATCATTAAAGAAAAACTTACATTTCCTCTATATCTTACATATTACTACTAAAACAACATGTTAAAAAAGATTTTTAAATTGCGGAAAAAAGTGGAGTACATATCTTTTCTGAGAAGCTGACCAAATAAAAGTTATTGGTCACTTCTGAGTCATGTATTTATTTTTTAGTTCACTCAGTGATGAGTTATTCAATACACTGTACAATAAGGAACAGAAACTGAGTTAAACACACAGGATTGAGTTATCATGAAGATATGGCCTATGGAAAATTAAATTCTAAAGGATTAGAATGATCAACCAAGGCATTTTGTTGAATTAGAGTACTGGCAATACAGTATGAATTGGAGTTTAGAAAGTATTCACCAAAGTGCCTAAAAATGGTTTTCCTTCTATCCAAGAATCAATAATTTGTGCATAGAACCAAAACACCAGTTCCAATTATTACACTCATCTTAAAGACAGCAAGATAGCAACTAACACAAACCTTACACAAGATATTTTGTTCTTGTTTTAATATAACTTGATATGTGCTTAATTTGTGAACTATTAGTTTTAAATTCTCACAGTGCTTCAAAAGCTGTCTTTTAATCTGCCATATGGGAAAGAGGTAAATAATATATTATCTCCATTTTGCAAAAAAGAAGTGGAACCAGAAACCGGGAGAAACTTGGTCACATTACCTAGCAAGTCACTTTCGATTCTTGGATTATCAAAATACCAAGATGCTAGTATTTTGGGTTCTTAGCCACCCACATCTTCAAGCACACACCCCAAGTCATATGCAGACTTTCTCCTTATGTTCCATTCCATCACTTCTGATGATTTTGTAGGCTTCAAGAATTTAATTTAAGGGATATTTTGATTTATGCTTGTTTTCCATGCATATACCGCATATACAGCTTACTTAAAATTTTCTCCCAGTGTATAATTGTACCTTATGGAGTTTTAACATTATGCTTTTCCTAATTTGATTTTTTCCTTTAATTAATTTTTTCCTCTTTTATGGCATTAATTATATCCCAAAAAGCTAAAAAAGAGAAGGGGCCAGGCACAGGGAGAGAAGAACTTCTATTTAGATTATATGTTAGATATACATTGTAATAAAAAGAAGGCTTTATTGTATGTGATGAAGTTCTCTAAATACATATTTGGTTATTGGTAAAAGTTTAGTTTAGTTTTTGTTCCTACCTGGTGCCAGCTGACAAAGAAATAACTATAGCACCATGGATCAATAAGTGAACTTTAGTCTTTTTTTTTTTTTTTTTTGAAAGCAGGATTTATTGAGAGGACAGAAAACTTCCACAGTGGGAAGGGACCTGAGGGGGTTGCCCTTAGTTATCTATATTACAAGTAATTTCCTATGTCATCTGTTTATTATCCTTTTGCCCTATCCAGATATTCTAGCCAGAAGACAGTATATGCAATTTTAAATGTTCTCAGATGTATCAGTTATAACTGGATTTTTAAGTGACTTTTATGAGATACCACGAGTTACCTTGAAATCAAACAGGCCTCTTGAAGGAGTGCATCTTTTGCAACAAAACTCCGGTTTAAAAGGATGAGAATGCATTAATTCTTCTTAGGTTCCCAGAAGCTATGAAGGTAGGTCCAATTATTCATGTGTAGTGTAAATCGGCAAAGATGTACCAATTATCCACACTATGGCAAGCACTATGGAGTAATTTAAGCTCTTAAACAGTCTGCAATCTAATTGGGGTGATTGCTGCTGCCACTGCTGTCACTATAACTTCTATAGCTTATGCCACTGATTATGAACCAGAACTGTTCCAAGAGCTTGACACATATTAACTTATTTAATTTTCACAATAAATTTATGAGATACACGCTATTACTACCTCCCTGAGGAAATCGAACCAAAGATAAGTCATATATAACTATACCTAGTATGTGTTAGAGCTGGAATAAGACACATGTATGAAAAGGTTATTTATGTTAAAAAAAACAATATGCACTAAGACCATAAACATAATTCAGCACAGATGCAAAACTAAGAACCACATGATTATATAGTTAGACACAGGGAAAAGATTTGAAAAAATCCAACACCCCTTCTTAATAAAAACCCTTGAGCCTAGGAATAAAAGGAACATTCCCCAAAACAGAGACTTCTAGTATGGACGCATTCCCCCTAAGAAAGGGAACAAGACAAGGATACTCACTCTCACCCCTCCTGTTCAACCCAGTGCTGGGAGCCCTAGCCAAAGCAATCAGCAAGAGAAGGAAATCAGGGTTATTCAAATAACCTTTGTGAACGATATGATTTTATACCTTGAAAACTCTAAAGAGTCTGTGAAAAGCCTCCTCTCACTGATAAACAACTATGGTAAAGTCTTGGGTTACAAAAATCGACGTGCAGAAGACAGTCGCATTTCTATACACCAGCAATAAGCAGGCGGAGAACCAAATAAGTAGCACAATCCCAATCATAATAGACATACACACAAAAATAAAAAAAACCTTGGCATGCGCCAAAGCAGAGAAGTGAAAGAGCTTTACAATGAGAACCACAGCACACTACTCAAATAAACTAAGGATGACATAAACAAATGGAAAAACATTCCATGTTCATGGATCAGAAGACTTGATAATGTGAAGATGTCCGTCCTAACCAAGGCAATCTATAGATTCAATGTAATACCCATCAAATTACCAACATCATTTTTTTTCAGGTCTGGAAATGACAATACAGAAATTCATATAGAAACAGAAAAGAGCACAAATAATGAAAACATTGCTCAGCAAAAAGAACGAAGTGAGTGGTATCACACTTTCAGACTTTAGACTTTATTACAAGGCTACAGTAATCAAAACAGCCTGGAATTGGTATAAGAGTAGGCACATAGACCAATGGAACAGGACAGAGATTTTGGAAGCAAAAACATGGTCTCTCAACCAACTTATCCTTGACAAAGCCACCAATAATAATCGCTGGGGAAAGGAGATTGTATTTAGCAGGTGGTGCTGGGAAAATTGACTGACCAGAAGAATGAAACTGGACCCCCCCTACCTATCACCATATACAAAAATCAACTCAAACCGAATCACAGACCTAAACGTAAAACCTCAAACTATAAGAGTCCTAGAAGAAAAAGTAGAAAACATCCTTATGCATATCGGAGTAGGCATCGAATTCTTGACCAAAACCCCAAAAGCAAATGCCATAAAAGCTAAGATACACAAGTGAGATCTCATCAAACTGAAAAGCTTTGGCACAGCAAAAGAAACTATCATGGGAGTAAGGAGAAAACGCAAAGAATGAAAAAAAAAATTTGCAAATTTGCACCTGACAAATCCAGGATCTACAAAGCACTCAAATGAAGTGAAAGGAAAAAAACAAACAACTCCATTAAAAAGTGGACAAAGGATACGAATAGACACTTTTCAAAAGAAGATATACAAGCAGCCAACAGAGATGTGAGAAGATGCTCAGCCTCTCTAATTATCAGAGAAATGCAAATCAAAACTACAATGAAATAACTCTTATCTCCAGTAAGGATGGCTATCATTAATAAGTCAAAAAACAACAGATACTGGTGTGGGTGTAGAGAAAAGGGAATGCTTCTACACTGTTGTGGGGAGTAAAAGCTGGTTCAACCTCTGTGAAAAGCAGTGTGGTGATCCTTAAAAGAACTAAACATTGACCTTCCGTAGGATCCAGCACATCCTCTCCTGGGAATATACCCGGAGGAACATAAATTGTTCTACAAAAAAGATACCTGCACATGCACGTTTATTGCTACACTATTCACGACAGGAAAACATGGAACCAACCCTACTGCCCATCGAAAGTGGACTGGATAAAGAAAACATGGTATGTATATCAGATGAAGTATTATGCAGCCATAAAGAACAAAATCATGGAATGCACAGTAAATTGGATGGAGATGGAGACCATCATACTAAATGGAGACTGTCTTAGAAACAAAGATCTGAATACTGCATATCTTCATTCATGGGTGGGCCTTGAGCATTAGTCATATTAGCACAAGGGAGGGATTGGCAGACACTGGACACCGTTAGGGGAGGGAGGAATGGAAGAGGGTGGGGGGAACATCGCAACACAAACGGTACTTGGTTCATTACCAGATGGCCAGTTAGAAGCCCAAACTTCACCTGCATGCAACCTACTTATGCAGTTAATCCTCACTTGTACCCCACATTCCTATAATAAAATAAAATGTTAAAAAGTAGAAAATAAAGAAAACCAATTTGCACTAAATGGCATATGATTGTTGGAGGCAGTATTACAGGTATTCATAAGGAGGAAAAATCATTGTGGGCTTTGCATATCAGAAAATGTGTCCTGGTAAATACAGGGTTTTAAGAGATAGCACAATATCTTTGAAGTATAATGTGAACGTATTGAAACATGGTTGAAGGAGACAGTGTGAAGCTTCACATTTTTTCGTAGCCACTCTTTTGTGGTGTGAGTAAAAAACAAAAAAAAAGCAGGGGTGGGGGCAGCAGGACACTTGATCACTGCCTGTACTTCCAATCTATTATTTTTTATAGACAGTACTATAATCTGTGGTTTTGATGATTTCAAGGAAAACACAAAACATTAAACAGGAATCAAAGTGCAATCAATTAAAATTGAATATGAGAACATGGTTTATAAGAATCGATTGAGGTTAATTTCTCTTCATTTTCTGTAAAGGGTCTACATAAATCTGAAATAGCTTCACTTGTGGCTTTCATGGTGATCAGGTTTTTCCTTAACATGATTAAGTCCACTTTAGAATGTGCATTTTAGATGCCAAATAAATATTTATTGTTTAGCTGTCTGAATTGTAATATTAGATCTTGATGTTGTAGACTCAAGGCTGTTGGCTTAACAGTGTCAAAAAAGGCAATACTTGAACCTTCCTAAATCCTTCTCCCCAAAGTGATGGCAACCTTTTCCTGTAAGACAACCTGTTCTTTATTCACTTTAAACTAGATGTTCCTACATTTTGGTTTTCGATTTCCAGTGGGTGGCTTTCTCAGACAAGCTTAAGGAATAAGCTTTTGTTTCATTTCAACATTTATCAAAAATGAGTCACTTCCTATTACAAAATTCTCTGGCAATACCCAGGACAAGATTTACAGTGGTGAAACATGAAAATAAAAACAATTTAGTCAAGGAGAAGGGAGTATTTATAAAGAGAAGTGGAGATGCAGAGAAGGCAGTCATCCGAAAGGAAAACTTTCCCTAACCTTTTCCCTAACAGAGTGGACTTACGAACTGAAAGGCTAAGATCAGTGTTCTAAAGACTGGCCAAGCACAGAATCACTTGGAAAGCTATTAACAAACACCAGAGTCTGGGCATCACCCCTGGAGTATATAATTTAATTGGCTTGGAGTGACATTTGGGCATTGATATTTTAAAATCTCTCTCCAAGTGATACTAATATCTTTGAAGTATAATGTGAACATATTGAAGGGTCAAGAACCAATGACCTTGATCATTATCTCAGCTACAACTACCCACCTGAAATAGATTGATAATGTGCATTTCACTTGTATTTCTACTGAAGTTCTAGATTAATTCATCTTTAACTTGCAATCTCAGAAGAAAATGTTGTAGTTAGAAGTCAAACACACACAGGCACAAAAAAACACCAGGCTGAGTCAGATCTTTAGAGTAACAGATAGGGTTTGGTTGTTACCATGGTCTTGAAATGCCATTGCTCAAATTCTCCAAGTGGTAATACTGTCTCAGTAGTAATATAGAATTAATAAAAAATATAATTGTGTGGTTTGTTTTTCTAAGATTAAACATTAGCCAAAGTTCTTAGCTGTAGGAATATAGATAGGAGTTGGCAAATTATTTGGAAAGGGCTGTCCAGTACTCTTTTATTTACTCCCTCTTAAAGATGAAAGTAATAACATGTGGAGAGTGAAAGGAATATGGGTGAGATACAGTCCCTATCAGAAACTTCCTCCACACTGAGAAAGCTACTATAGTTTGAAATAGTTTAGGGTCCCTGGGGAATATGTGTACAAGCTTCACAAGTGAGGAGAATATCAGTGGGTAAGAATCGAGCTGCATAATCCAGCACAGTAAGGAAGAAGGCAAGGTCTTACTCCTCAAAAAGTGCAATTTTTAGAATCAGCTCTTGAATACTTACTTTTACTGGATTCTACTATTAACATCCTCTTAGTGATTAGTTGGAAGTCATCTCTTTCAAGAGATAAACAAGAATACAATATTGACTAGGTAGGAGAGTCCAAGAAAAAAGACTACTGTCACAACATTTTGGAAGCCATGGTGCAGACTTACCCCCAACTCTTTCTACAATGCCTTCTCCTCCCCAATTATCAACATGAGTGGACTTCACAGTCTCCTACTCCTGAATCTTATTGCCAACTGAGGTTGCCATCTTTCCTTCCTTCTCTCCTTTCATTCTGTATGAATCCCTTTCAACCATAGGGAGGGTGCCTATCAAAAAATACCCTTAACATTTTGGCTCATCTGATTGATACTTATGTAATCTATGTCAATCTCATGTCTTTATTGGTGAAACAGGAATATTCGTTGTTCCATGGTTTTTATTAGAGCAAAACTTAGACTAATTTACAGGAAATGATACTGTGAACTTTTGCTATTCAACCTTACCAAAGCTCAACCTCAAGAAATCACATTGTTTGCCTTCTTTATTTGTCTTACCAAATATCACTGTGGAATATATTGCACATATACTATTCCTACAAGAATATTCAATGTTAGGTTGAATCCCATTGCTGTCCCATAATTTTTTCATTTAACTTTGTGGCCTCCCTGCTGCATTATCCAAAGTGGCTATTTTATACTTTTTCCATTTTCTTAAAAACTCTACTTCTCCTCCATTTCAGTTCCTGTATGTAGATGGTCTTTTCTTTATTCATGGGTCCACCCAATGGGAGGTCCCTTTAACTTTCCTACATTGCGTCTGCGTAGTTCCCTGGATTTTCTTTTTTTTTTTTTTAATTTTAATTTTATTATTAATTTTTTTTATTATGGTATTGTGGGGTACAGTTAGGGGTTAGGCATACCAAAATGTTTCGTTCAGGCACCCTTGATGATAAGAGGTGTCTCCCCATCCCCAGACAGATATTTTCATTTCCCCTGTCTCTCTTTGCTCCTTGCCAAAAATCTCTCCTAAAGATTAACTTGACTGGATCCCATCTCTTGCCTAGTGTATGAAACCTAGTATACCATTTTAGCCTCTCTGCCCCAACTCTTCATTTTCTCCCTATTCCTTGACCTGTTGCCTTACCTATATTTGGGTCTCATCATTCTAATATAAACTCTCCTTCACCAGGCTTCTACCTTATACTACCATAACCCTCCCTTGCCTGTATCGTAAATCTTTTTAGCAAGTAGCGGGTTCCTCGTTCTCTTTTGATCTTTAACCTGTTTTCATCTCCCTTTATCTCTTCATTCAAACCTCATTTTCTGTGACCTCTTGGCTGCATCTGCTACAAATCACAATTCCTTTTTTTTTTTCTTTTTTTTTTTTTATGATGCCACCACTGTCTTTGGCCACTGTGTCAAATGTTATTTTCATCTCACACTCTTTCACTGACTCTTCTTTCCTGGCCTCCAACTGCAGTTTTGTACTACATTGATTCCATGGCCATCTTCTCTCTTTACAGTGTTTTCCTTCAGGCCATAATTCATTCTCACGGCTTCTAATATGTACATACTCCCAGATTTGTACGTTCAATGCCGGTCTCCTGAGCTTCATTCTCGCATTTTCAATTGTTTGGTCATCCCCACTAAATTCATATTTACAACAGAACTCATTGTTTTTCCCTTAAGCAAATTTTCCTAGTACTTTATATTTATATTAATGGCATTATCTGTTACCTAAAATTGATGCATCAATCTCATTCAATCACCTACTCAGTCATATTTAGTCTAAAGGCAATTAGATTCATATTTAAAAATCATGTAGTCAGTCCATCCCATTAAATAAAAAATCATTTAAATGTACAAACAAATGCTTCTTTATTATCACTTATTTTTGTAAATAATATAGATATTTTGTAAATATTAGTATGAAATGAGCTACTAGGAATTGTTGCACTTGATAACGTAGTATTCTTTTTTTTTAGTTGAAGTCTCACTCTGTCACTCAGGCAGGAGTGTAGTGGCATGCTCAGGCTACTGCAACCTTGACCTGCTGGACTCAAGCGACCCTACTGCCTCAGCCTTTCAGGCAGTTGGGATTATGGGCATATACTACCACACCTGTCTAATTTTTAATTTTATTGTAGAGATGAAGTCTTGCCAATTTTCCCAGGCTCGTCTCAAACCCCTGGGCTCAGGCAATCCTCTCACCTCTGCCTCTCAAAGTGCTGGAATCACAGGCGCGAGCCACCGTGTCCAGACATGATAGCACTGTATTTATAAGAACAAAAAAATGATTTATTGCAAACCGGCATGTAATCTTTGTCCAGGAACTGAACAAACTAAGTATCTAGTGTGCTGCAAATATACTTACAATACTGTTAAATTCTATCTTGAGTGTATTTTTAAATTTGCCTTAATGTTAAACTTTAGTAAGGACCATGCCCCATTTATCATTTATCTCTGTTTTATCAAAGTCCCTAGCACATTGTCTCTATATAGCGGATAATCAATAAACATTCAGTAAATTCACAAGACATTTAGTTCTTGAGGTAAAATGGAAAAAGCCACTCCCAAAATGGAATGATTGGAGAGAAAATTGCTGATAACAGAGTAGAGAGATTACAAAAAGCATTCTTGGTTTACCTTTACATTTTTCTTAGGCCCAGACATAGCTGTGGCATCTTCATCAAGAAAAAAGAAAATTAACACATCATGTCAATCAGGGTACCCACACTCTACCCGTATGATGACCACGTATGTACCTAAACCTCATTTGTATCCCATATTTTAAAATACAATAAAATAATTTTTAAAAGAAAATGAATACAAGTAATGCATAAAGTTCTATCCTATATTACTACTATGTATTTCTTATATTTCATCTTCATGTGTTTGTGATTGGCAAAGTCTATATACTTACCTTAACTGTTCATTCTGGGAGTTCTTCCAGAAATATCATGAGATTAGCTCACTTATGAAACTTGAACAATTTTCCTCTATGATTGTTACTAATAATAACAACAATTAGTTAATAAAGAGACATATTGACTCAGTGCAAAAAAGAGTTCTCTGGAGTCATTTGCTGTTTGAAACTTAATTGGAGGTGGTGATGGAACTGCCAGTGAACAGAGTGGACAATTTAGAGCAGTTTAAGCCAAGAATTAGGGAAACATAGACCTTAAGAAAATTAATTCTCAACTTTGTAAATTTTTTATAAAGTTTCAGATTTTTTTGTGTGTGTGAAATTTTTCATAAATTCCAGCACTTCCCATTTTTTCTTGGAAATGGATTGTCTTAGAATTAAGCCACTATTCTTGTGTAATTTTTGTGGTTGGTTTCATACTTGTTAGTTTGGCACTGGTTCTGATGACATCCCCAAAAGATGTGTCAGGAGAATCGAGTTTCTTGTTTTTATTGCCAATGTATTATACCCTCATAGAATGCTTGTTGGATAAGCAAAGGGCAGTGTCCTTTTGCTGTGGGAATGGGAATTACACTGGTTTTTTAAAATACAGTTATTTGCTAAAAATGAATGAGCTACTGCTGACATCATCACTGTGCAAAATTAGAAATGCATTATAAGAACTCCTGGTCTATCAATATATTATTTCAATATGCAAGAGTTATAAAGTTGATAGTTTTATATTTGATTTCTTAGACTTACACATGATATATGGAACATTTACCAGAAAAGAAGTAAGAAAAAAAACTAAAGAAAAGGAAAAGAAATGAGAGGAATTTTGCTTTGATTTTCGTTGTCTCTTTTAGCTTACATAGACCGAGCAAAGTTCAGAAATTCACTATCAAACACTTATCCCATAAACTTAAGTCAAATTAAATGAAGAAATGTTAGTAATAACAGCTTGCAAAATTATAAATAGCTATAGTAGGGAAAATATTACTATTATATTGTGATATTATTTATAATAATACTAGACAATGTGGATCAGTCCAGAAAATGTATGAGTTTTATGGCAGATAGTAAGCTTCTCCATGTCAGAAGAGATGTTTTGCTTTATCCTTGTATCTATTTAGGAAGACAGCATATTTTAAGTGTATGTGCGTGTGTGTGTTTAATTTCTAAAATAGTAGTATCCCTTTAAGAATTTTATTCTGGCATTTTAATAGTCATGACAGGTGTGTCTGTTTTTCTTTGGAAACATAAAGAGTTAAATTTTAAAAAGTAAGAGAAAACAGGCACCCAGAATTCTCCAGTGTGATATGCTGGAAATACTCCTACAAAATAGAAATGTCTATGGATTGATGTACCTTAACTGAGATTGTGGTCTTACAGAAACAATGGGATGAAAAAAAAATCTTGATGATTTGCCTGCTTTTAAAAGATGTTTTGTATTCTACAATGTATTCAAAATAGAAATCATTCCTGCTCCAAAACACCATGCCCAAACTCTCTAAACACAATTAAATCTATATGTCTGTTTCGTTATGGAAAATTTTAAAGCCAGCTCCTAACATACTTTAGAGACTCAATGAAGGTTCTTAAAAAATGTAGAATTGACTTGTTTCCCTTTGTTAATCATATCATATCCTCCAGACCCAGGTTTAGTCTCACCTTCTCCTGGAGACATTCACAGAGCAGAAAGAAAAATTAAAACTCATCTTATCTGGCTGTGTTATTTTACAGAAGAGAAAACTGAGACGTAGAGATGTTAATTGAATTGCCTAGGGTCACACAGTCGTGTTGCTCTCATGCCAGAACTCAAATCTTCAAGCCCAAGTGTATTCCACATTCCTGATCTCCTCAGTGTTTGTAGTGAACGTCTCAGGCTTTGAAAATTATGAATTAGGAAGATAGCGTTCTAGGAAATGGGTGAAATGTTCCAAGACCAGTTGCCTTCCTGACAAACAAAATTGACACAGGATGCTTGCTAGAGGCAAGGCCTCCCTCTGTCCTGGCTGGTTAACTTGAGGAGGCGATGATCACAATTATAACAAGGCTGAATGGCCTCCTTGTCATCTTTATTATAGTTTACCTTTAATATCAGGAATCAGAACATGTTTCAGAACACTGATTTTGAAACTGGGTCGATAAATGGATTTCAGGAGGTCAGAACCCCCACCTGAAAGTCTATGCAGAATTTTATTTATTTATGTATTTATTTACTTATTGCATTTATTGGGGAGATAAAGACCACAGCTTTCCTCAAATTTTCTAAGAATTTTGTTAACCAAAGAAGAGTTGAATATCACTGACCTAGAGTTTATTTTATTTTATCTTATTTTATTCATTTTAAAGATGTGGGGTACAATTCAGGGTTAGGTGTACAAATGTTGATTATGCGGGTACCCTTGTTGATGAGGAGTGCCCTTCCCTCCCCCAGGAGTTTCCCACTACTGCCAATCCCTTTCTTATAGTATTATGATAATTGTTCAAGGTCCGCTTATGAGTAAGAACATATGGTACTCTGTTCTTTGTTTCTGTGATAGATCACTGAGTATGATAGACTCTAAACCCATCCAAGTTGCTGCGAAGTCCAAAAGGAAACGAATTCTATTATAAAACTACAAAGTGGATACTTTTATCTTTGGTATCTCTAGCTTCTCCTTTCTGTAATATATTGCATTCATTGCAATCCTCTGTTCCTCTCATCCCGTTTTATTTCAGATACTCAGTGTTGTCATGGTCTTTTTCTCCCTCTACAAAGCTTATTTTTTTATTTTTTATTTTTTTTTGAGTTGGAGTCTCACTCTGTCTCCCAGGCTGGAAGGTTGGAGTGCAGTGGCACGCTCATGGCCACCACAGCCTCGACCTGCTGGGCTCAGGCGATCCTTCCACCTCAGCCTTCCAAGTAAAAAATTATCCTCAAAACTCTTTCCTCCTAACTGAGGTGTCTATGGCCAATCATCCATCTGCTCTCTTCTGCTTAGTTGAACCGGGAGTTGGAGGAGGGTCAATTGCTTCCTGCTTTTGGTAATGAGAGGATGTCCTCAACATTCCTTGACTCTTTGCCATCCTCTCTTTTGAGCCAACTTTAATGATTCCAGATGGAATACAGTTCCCTTCCTGTATTTATCAATTTAACCTTCTAGGGTACATGGAACTTTGTCTGTGGGAGCTACTGGTGTAGAGAAAATATGTTCACCAGGCTGAGAGACCCTGAAGGTAGCCCCAAGTGGAATAGGAGAGTTGGATATTGTTAGAGCTCAGGTATCTAGTGTAGAAATCACCAAATGGCCTAGTGTGGGGCACCTTTGTTTTACAGGTAAGGAAAAGGTCAAGCAAATAAGGAGAATCTGGAGAAAAAACTGTGTAAGTGTTAAGCTCCCAGCAAGAAATAGATGGCACACCCAAACTCAGTAAGTTGAGAATAATTTAATCAGGGAACAATTTTTGGAAGTGAGGGCGGGGTTTAAGGACACCAGTTAAGGTTGCTGCATGACCTAAGGCTGTTATCAGTAGGGAAATTTGATCACCTATAGTCTCAAGGGGGAAGAGGAGAGACTTATTTCAAGAACCCAGAGAGAGAGAGAGAGAGAGATACTGTCTGGAGAAAGACTCTTCACAAACCCATGCTTTCATAACGGAATAAACCCGGTTCACAGAGACCTTATAAGGAAGGACCCAGTGGGAAATACCCTAGCCTCACCCTCTTCCCATCCCTCTGCCTCCTGCCAGTGCTTTCCCTTGTCAATCACATCTAGAAGCCTGGGATGAGGAAGCCCATTGTTCCAGGCCATATGAGTTTATGCTAGAACTAATTGGGGAATAAATTCAGAATAAAGAATTAATATATTAAAATTATTTTGCTTTTATCAATACTAATTACCAAACATAACCAACCAAAAATAAAAACAAATTGCAAGTTACAATAGCAAAAAAGCAAGACATGTAATAAAAAATATAAAAAATGAAATAAATTATAAGCATCTATTGAAAAACTACAAAGAAACTGAATAACCTATCCAAAGAGCTATACGTGAGTAGAAAAACTCAATATATAAATTTGTTTTCCAAATTTATTTAGAAGTTTAAACAAGAAAAACTCACTGGATTTTGAATAATTTGTAAATTCTAAAAATTATATGGAAGGATAAATGTGCAAGAATAAACAAGGCAATTTTGAGTAAAAAACAAATGAATAATAATTTTTTTCAGCTATCAAAACATATTATAAATTTATAATAATTAGCATTGTTATATTGGAGTAAGAATAGGTAAATAACTAAACTGAATAGAATAGGGTGCAGAAGTAGATCCATTCATTTGTGGAGACTTTATTATATGTCAGAACTTGTGGTGGCATCTATAAATCTGGTTGGAATGATAATCTTGCTATATCGAAAAAAATTTTATTTATACCTCACGCCATGAACAGAACTAAATTCTAGATGAATTTAAATTTTGCTATGATTTGAAGAGTGGTGTCACTTTGAATTAACATTTTTATAAACGGACTTGAGGTTGAAGGACACACTATCTTGCCCTCTATCATATGGGAACACAGTTTTCATCCCATTTGTCACCGTCTTGGAAGCAGAGAACAGCCATCACCAAATACCAATTCTTCTGGTACCTTGGTTTTGGACTGCTCAGCCTCCAGAATCATGAGAAGTAAATTCTTCCTGTTTGTAGATTACACAGTCCATGGCATTTTGCTATAGCATCACAAATAGACTAAGACAGAAATTGGAATTAAGAGGTAAGGGTGTTGCTATAACAAATATCTAAAAAATATGGCAGTAACTTTGAAACTGGGTAGTGGGTAAAGGCTAAGACAATTTTGAAGTGAATGCTGAAATGTCTTGCTAGAATAAAGCATTAAGGATGGTTCTGGTGAGGGCTCAGAAGAAGAGGAGAGCTACAGAGAAAGCCACAGTCTTAGAGATTACCGAAGTGATCATGAACAGAATGCTGATGGAAATATGGACAGCAAATTCTGATGTGATCTTAGACAGAAATGAGGAATATTTTGTTGGAAGCTGGAGGAAAAGCTATCCACGTCACAAAGTGACAAAGAACTTGACTGCGTCTTAAGGCTTGGTGTTGTCTGTGTCTTAATGCTTTGTAGAAGGCAGAACATAGGAACAGTGAACTAGGATTTGACAGGCAAAATCTCAAAGCAAAGTGTTCAGGGTGCTGCAAGGATTGTCTTAACTGCCTGTAGTAAAATGTGAGAAGAGAGAACCAAATTAAAATGGAATTTATAATCAAAGGGAAGTAGAACATGAAGATTTGGAAAATTTTCTGCCTGGCTATGTAAAGAAGAAGAAAGCATTTTTAGAAAAGAAAACTAAAAGTTTGGCCAAGCTACTCTTGCATAGAAGGAGGCCAGATGCTATTCATGAAGACAATGGAGGCATGACCCTGAAGACATTTTGGAGAACTTCAAGGCTTTCACTCTCACCATAAGCCCACAGTGCCAGAGTTTTGTGGGCACAATGATTTCATATGGAAAAGCTTTGGGTTATGAAGAACATCAGCATTCACTCTCATGCACTGCCTTAAGTGTGTGACTCCTGCTTTCACTATATCATTCCTCGGTCACTCCAACTGTGGCTCAAGTAGGCCCAGGTGTGTCTCTGGCTGTCACTCTGGAAAGTACAGGCCATAAACCTTGGTGACAACCATGTGGTGTTAATTTTGCAGGTTTTCAGAGTGCAAGAGCTATGAATGCATGACTACCTCTACCTAGATTTCTAAAGATGCCGCAGAGAGCATGGTATACTAAGATGACTGAAAATTCTCTCCACTAAAAGCCTAGAAAAGATAGATAATTCCATAGATTATGCTTGGAGAAATGGCTACTCATAGCAAAGATAAATATTGGTCTTTATCTCACACCAGACTAACAAACAAATTATAGATGAATGATAATTTACATTATGGTAATCATAAATATATTTATATAATATTAGCATAAAGATAGAAAAGTATAATTACATTACAAATAATCATAAACAACTAATAAATCTAAATGCATTAAAATGTAAAACTTTATTAGAAAAGATATTAACAAAATAAAAAGACAATTTGAAAAGCAATATGAAAAATTGATTATTGTGGGTTGACTGTATCCTCTCAACCAAAAGATATATTGAACTCCTAAGGCCCTGGTACCTACAAGTATCTTTGGAAATAGGATCTTTGCAAATATAATCAAGTCAAAATTAAACAAAAAAGAGAGAGAGTTGGACAAAAGTTGCAGAGACACAGGAGAAACAGGCCAAGTACAGAGGCAGGGTTTGGGCTGATGTAACTACAAGTCAAGCAATGCCAAGGACTGTTGGCAAGCACCCCAGACTAGGAAGAGGCAAGGAGAAATTCCTCACTAGAATCTTCAGAGGAAGCATGATTTCAGACATCTAGCTATTTACTACTTTTTACTCTATTAGGAGTTTCTTGAAATGAGAAGGAAAAAATACAGCTATTTGCTATTTATACAACTCGCACCTACAGTTGAAATGGTAGAAAATCTTTAAAACAAAATAATTGAAAATATATGCCATGGAAATGCTAATTATAGGATAGAACAAAATTTAAGATGAAAAGTGTTTAAAAGACAAAAAGCAAATTGCATACTGACTTTAAAAAGCCAATTCATCAAGAAGATAAAATAATTATAAACTTGTAAGTGGCCAACACTAGCTGAGAAGCATGCAAGAAATTTTGTGAGCTGATTTTTGCTTATAGAATGAGAGCCCACATTCATAGCAGGGTTTTTAATCCCGTGGTCTGACTCCAGGTTGTCTTTCCAGGCTCACCTCTCACTACACTTGCTCCTGCAACACTGAATGTCACAGTTTCTTAAAATGTTTGGATACTCTTATGACTCTGTGCTTTTTATGCAATCACTTCCTCTGCTGGGAATGCTGGGAGTAATTGAATGACATTTTAAAAAGATTACTAATAGTACCTGCCTCTCAGGACTATTGTGAAAAAGAACTGTTATGATGTTATGAAAATTAAATGAGCCGGGCTCGGTGGCTCAGCCCGTAATCCCACGCCTTGGGAGGCTGAGGTGAGTGGATTGCCTGAGCCCGCGGGTTCGAGACCTGCCTGGGCAACTTGGTGAGACCTCATCTCTACAATAAATCAAAAAAATTAGCCGGGCATGGTAGCGCGTGCCTGTAGTTCCAGCTACTTGGAAGGCTGAGGCGGAAGGATCGCCGGAGCCCAGCAGGTCGAGGCTGTGGTGGCCGGGAGCGGCCACTGCACTCCAGTCTGGGCGACTGAGTGAGACTTCGACTCAAAAAAAAAAAAAAAAAAAGAAAAGAAAATTAAATGAATTAACACAGTAAAGCACTTGGATGAGTACTTTTCTTTGTTTATTCAGCCTGTTATAACAAAATGTTATAAACCGGATGGTTTTTAAACAACAGAAATTTATATCTCAACAGTTATGGAAGCTGGGATTCAAGATGAAGCCATCTGCAGATTTGGTGTCTGATGAGGACCTTAGTTCTAGTTCATAGATGATGTCTTCTCACTGTGCCCTTACGTGGTGGAAGGGTGAAAGGTCCCTGTTGGGCCTCTTTTATAAGGGCACTAATCTCATTCATGAGGGCTCCACTCTGATGACTTAATCACCTCTCAAAGGCCACACCTCCTAATGCCATCTTATTGGAAGTTGGAATTTCAACAGATGAATTTTGGGAAAACACAACTATTCAGACTGTGGTAGTGATTTACACAGATTGAGCACTAAATAAAAGTTATTATCACTATGATGATGATTATTCTAAATCTTTGGCTAAGCTTTGAAGATTTTGCAAGATTTAGAAGCTATCTAAAGTAGGAGGATAGGCATGGGGAAATGTGTATAGTATTCTGAGCACAATTAGTTAAAAGGGCCACTGAACTCGCCTTTCGAGAAGGGATTTGCTTTGGGAATTATAAAGCGTAAGACTGGACACCTAGAGGAAGATAAGTCATGCGGAGCCTTCTATTACATTGTAAATTTGAACAGTGTTATCTCTACAGATTTAAGTACAGAACAATGATCTGTTTGGGGGATTTATGGAAGAAAAGATGCTTGGGAAAGTGATTTGGTACTCCAGAGGTGTAGACGAGTAAAAGAGGCAGTGTATGAACTGGGAAATGATTCAGGTGATGAATGACTCAACTATTCAGAATCAGAAGGCAGGGGAACAGTTGTTATTTCTGAGAACTGTTCATGGATGGCAAGGCAGTCTGCACTGACGTGGGCCTAGAGCAGTCTTCAGATGAGACTGAAGTAAGTATCATGACACCCCTCTCTACTGAAAAATAAAAAAATCTCAAATCAAAAACCTTTGGACAAAAAACTAGGGATACAGAGAGGGTTATATCAGCCATATGAATTGTATTCAGGACAGCAAAAGGGACTCAGAAGATATTATACAAAGTCAGCAGGCATGACAGGACCACTTATTCCTGAGAATAGAAAAGGAAACAATTCCTACTAACATCTACTAGGTGTGGAGAGGAATTGAGACTGTCATTTACTTCCGACATTATTTAAGATGGACTCAAGTGCTACATGGGACAGATCGAACCTATCAGATGGGACACCAGTGAAATTGCTATGAAGATCTGGTGTAGCCAGAGGTAGGGAACCTACAAGAAAGATGAAAGTGACAATTTAAAAAGATCAGTTTAAAAGTGAGAATTCTTAGAAAGGAAAACTGGTTACAAACTGAAATATTGCTCAGTCATGGCAATATAAATTGAAAAGGAAAGATGAACATGACTAAAAATACAAAAAACAAAACGTTCCGGGTGCGGTGGCTCAGCCTGAAATTCCAGCACTTTGGGAGGCTGAGGTGAGAGGATTGCCTGAGCCCGGGGGTTCAAGACCAACCTGGGCAGCTTGGTAAGACCTCATCTTTACAATAAGTCACAAAAATTAGCCAGATGTGGTGGTGTTCATCTGTAGTTCCAGTTGCTTGGAAGGCTGAGGCGGAAGGATCACCTGGACCCAGCAGGTTGAGGCTGTAATGGCTGTGGGCATGCCACTGCACTCCAGCCTGGGCAAGAAGAGTGAGACTCCAACTCAAAAAAACAAAAACAAAACCAAAAGCCTACAGGTGAATAATAGAAAGACTTGCAAGTACTAGATTGAGTGTGATATACTAGATATAGGTGAGCTACTATGTAATTTACATAGCAAAACTGGGATACATGATCACCTTGAGTATGGGGCTCAGATTCCTGGGTTTGATCAGCTCATGGGCACCTTCAGTCCAGCCTATGGGGAAGCAGAGCTGTGCATTCATTCATTCTTTATATAATATGACATGGGAGTACAGGGTGTGATAATCACTTAAGTAGCTATTATTTTCTTTTTTCTCAGTCCTATTTTGCTAAAACAACTAATATGACTCAAAGGTGAAGCATTAGTATTGGAATATTCTAGACTTTGGACTCTTACTAAAACTAGTTTGAGTTTTTTCCTAACCATGTTCTAAGGAACACTACCTAAAATTATGTGATGGTTTTGAAATATTTTCTCAAATTTTTTTGCCATTCCTCCCCTTAAATATGGACTTGACTCAGTGACTTTCTTCTCATGAACAGAATGTGCTGGAAATGATACTTCATGGCCTTCAAATTTAGTTTGTAAAAAAAAACCCAGCTCCTGCCTGGTCTGTCTTGGGACACTTGGTCTTGAAATTCAGATGCCAGGGAGTAAGGGCAAATCCAGGCCACACAGAGAAACCTGATGAGAGTAGTTCACATGATACTTGGCTTGGCTTGGGTCCCAAACAATAGCCAGCAGTAACAACCAGATATATGAGAGAATGAGCCTTTAGTTATCCAAACCCAAGTCCTGACTGACCGCAATTGCATGAGAGTTCCCAGGAAAGAATATCCTAGCTCAGCCCAGGTAAATTTCAGAAATGTGTTGGATAACAATATTCATAACAATATTCGTAAACATTCATAAATGTTTGCTGTGTGAGTATTAAAATATGTAGATTGCTTTGTCAGGCAGCAGTAGACTTCCATCATTCTTCCACCAAAAATAGTTCCATGATTAAATATCTTCTAGAAATTTGACATACTATCTTGGCACGTCAGCAAGCATAGTAATATATTCAACTTTCTGATAAGTCTCTGTCGTTGCCTAACTGGCACATTCAGTGACATCACTCTTTCCTGTGCCTCACATTTTTTGGTTAAAACAACTCTTAATATCTCAGAAGTCATAATGTTTCACATAGCACATTGAAAATACCTTTAAAGGCTCTTTGTTTCGATTCAGTTTGTGGATTGTTGCTAAAATATCACAATAGGGACTACATTTATGTTTTTCTGTGCATTGCTATCTTTATAATCTTGTCAAAATAGGTCCTGTGCAACATAATTTTTATCCAAGCCACCAAAGGTCTTATCTGGACCAGTAAAAACCTTTATTTTAAGAATGGACTTAAAGAAAAGTGGGTTTGAACTGAGGTAGGCAGAATCCAAGAGTGACAGCAAAGATTATTAGGCTGCAATGGAATACAGTTCATGTCTCTGGTTAGTCTGAGCTCAAATTATCTTTCTGAAAGTCTCCCGAGTATCTAATTCTGATCTAAAAGACTGTATTTGCTCAAAATGTCATCCAAAGTTCACCTGAAGTAAACCTGTACAGGCTACAACAAAAAACTAAAGCAATAGTAAGGGACACAGAGCTGTGAGTAATATACCTGTAGGGCTTTTGAAGAAGACACTGATGTAATACACAATTGGCTCTGAGATGAAGTTTTGATAAGAAGTGCTAAAGGGAAGTGTAAATTGACCATGACTACCTCGTAATCTGGTACAAACCATTTCCTTATGTGTATATACACGCAAGCTCTGTCCCTTTTTTCCATCCAGAAATGGTGGGAACAGGTGGTTTTGGAGAAATTAGTTTTGCAAGATGAAATTTTGAATTGTCTACTGTGATTAGATAAACACAAGGCCCTTGAATCTTCAATTTATCATACTGTTGAGAGATGCCATATTCTCTTTTTCTGTACTGACAAATCCCTGGTACATTTCAGCTTAACTTAAAAAAATAAGAAATGCTATAACTGAAGTATATAGGCTTACAGCAAAACAAAATCAAAACCAAAAGAAAATGTTGTTGATTAAGAGACAGGAGAACTGAGTTAATTTCCTACTTTGGCAGTAACTGGTAGTTAAGCTTTTCAAAGGTAACTTGGCTTCACTGACTTTAGCTTACTTATTAGGTAAATAAATGGGTTTGGCTAGAAGGAAGGCTTATAATTCTATTCATCTAACTAGTTATTCTATAGCTTAGATCCCTGATACACTTGCCAGCATCTCTGCTGGGGTTAATGATGAGTATTGTGGAAAACAGGTCTTATTTCCACAGCATCAGTCTATCCCCTTCTTGGTTCTGTTTTCTCTCTTTCGTCTACCTATTTCCAATTATCTTGTCACTGCACACATTATCAGTTAACTTTGCTGTTCCTTCCATTTTTCATTAATTCTAAATTCTAACGGCCCTTTGCCTTCTCTTCATTTTCTGGTTGACTCCTCCCTTAGCCTTCAATTTTGTATCCAAGTAATTAGTAGAATTGTTCTCTTTATGTCTCCAGCCTTCTTCTTCCTCTCTAGGTGCAGTTTACTCTTACAAGACCTTATTCTTCCCTGCACAGAAAAGGACAAATGGAACCTCATGAATGAAAATGTTGTCTCTTGCCTGCCATCTACTCCCATCTGTGATGTGCCATTTAATCTTTTATTGTTTGATGTTCAGGCTGCCAGTACTTTATTGCAGAATGTTCTGCACTGTAGTAGTGAGCATGAGAGAACTGAATTCTCATGCTTATTTTGTTACTTCCTATGTGATCTTTGGCAAGGGACTGCTGTATGACTTATGCAAATTCATGTTAATAGAATCTATCCCTTGGTCTCAGAGTGGCTTAAGATAGTAAATTAGCTGCTTTCTTACCTTGCTCTATTTTTTTCTAAACTGCATTCATTAAGAACTTCTTTAATGTCTGGTGTGTATATGAGAAAGAGAGAGAAAGAGAGAGAGAGAGAGAGAAAGAGACACACACACACACAGAGTATGCTTGCTTTGTGTGTTTGATTTTTATTGCTATCTCCTTGAAGAATGGGAGATAATAAAGAATCATTTATAGGATGAGTGAATACAATTGGTTAAAAGATGTAAAAGTTAATAGTGGTATAGAGAGTATAATTTTCTATTAATAAATAGAACAGAGAAACACATTCACCTACTAATTCAATTATATATATCTAAGAAAAGTCAAAGTTTTAAAAAAATTCAACAAGATTTTTCTGTAGCTCTTACTTTGCAGACTTGTCTTAGAATATTTCAAAACCTAGATCTTCTTGGAAAGTGTATTTAGGTTTTAAAACAAAAGTTAAATAAAGTATAACCATGCTAAAAATTAGTTGATTTTAAATTCTCAGGTGATTGTAAATTCCCAGTTGATAGGGACCGAGTGAGCACACTCTGCTCAACAGAGTTAGATTTGCCAACAAGAAGTACACATTGTTTCCAGTAAAATGTTCTGCTCACTTTGACAAGAGTGGAACTAATTTATTGATCAGTAATTTACCTAAGTGTTGTTTTACATATAGATCCCAGTAAACAGCCCAACTAACCAAGACTACAATCCAATTTGCCAGTATCAATACAAATCATCTGAAATACCAAAGGATGTTGTAGACAGCGCCAGCTATTTTTAAAAGTTGTGTGTCTGTTTCCGAATGTGTGTACATGCTTGTACGTGGGTATTCTCTGCAAAGTCGTTCATGATAGAAAAACGTTGGAAGGCATTCCAACAAAAGATATCAGTTAAATTATTGTGTATCCATAAAATGGAGTACTATGCAGTGACACAACTGCTTTAGAATTGTGTCTATTAGCTTAGATTTTCACAACTTTTTTAAACAAAAAGGAATGTTATAAAATGCATTAATATCATGATCTCTTTTTGGAAGAATAATATAATCACAGAAATGTAGAAAAACTTTCTAAAAAATATACTTTGGAGTGATCATTTGCCTCTGGTTTAGGAAAGCCAGAGCCTTTAAAAACATTTATTTTTCATTTTTGCTTGTTGGTACTTTCTGTTTTTCAATACTCAACAAGAATTAACGTTATAATAGTGAAAAAGTACTTTCAGGAGAGATATTTGGTCTCATATGTTAAAGGTCAATAAAATGCAAGCCCTCTGCATAAGGAAATTTTTACGTTTGAAATATAACCCAAGAAAATAATTAGCAACTTAAACAGCATGTGTAAAATATTAAATTAATTTACCCTTCCTTCATCAGTTGCATCCTCAGCAATATTTTTTTTGGCAACATCATTGGCATTATTATTTCTTAAATCTTTGCCAATTTGATGGGTGAAAAATATGTGTTTATTTATATTTCAAATTGCAATCTTTAAGCAATCTGGAATTAGTGTTGATGTTTTTCTTTGCCATATAGTTGTTTGGTAGACTTACTAATTAGTATACCTACTAATTAATACCATTGATTGAGCACTTTGAACTTTCCTTTCTGATATGAAATTGTAACTTTGTCTTACACTAAACACTTAGATATATTTTGTTTCATTTCTGGACTTTCCCTTCTGCTTCACTGATCTATTACCTCTGTATAAGAATTTTAAATTTTATAACTTCGTGATAGATTCTATTATTTGGTTAAAAAAAAAAAAGTATCCCCGCATATACTCACTTTATTGTGTACTAAAATAAATAGGAAACTAGTAATCAAGAATGTCAAGAACATGAATAACAACATGAATGTACAACATTTTGGCAGTTAAGCTGATGATGTATTTCTCTAGGTCTCTAGGTCGGTCATTTCATGACGACTTGTGTAAACTGCAGACCAGTGCTTCTAATCAGTTTCTCTGCTGTAAATGTCCTTACTCCCTGCCCCCGGCTTATTTCTTAGGGACAAGCAATAACAATATAAACCCTTCTAGAGCTTCTTGAATTGTGTGGTTCATGTTTCATTCTAATTATCCTACTGCTCTGGGCCTGTTCACAAGATATCACTGTTCTTGACAAAAACCTTTTGTGTAATTACCTTGTAGGGTGTTTTCCCAACAAGTATGGTATACCAAGCAACTCTGGGCAGTAGTTCATTAGGAAATGCCTGTTTGAGACATTTGAGAGCTTCTGCAAGTTTCTGTGATCTCTATAGAGACTAGAAAACGCTCACTTTCCAATTTCTACATACTGCTCATTCTTCCAAGTGTTTTCTCCTGGAATGGTATCTTTTTGTCTTAAGAGTCCCACCAACCTTTGTCATGTTCCCAAATGGAAATGGCTTGGGTCAGTTTTTTCCTATACTCTTATCTCGAATTTTCCCTGTGCTTCCTATGGCAATTTGTCACCACGCCAATGATCTCCTGTCCAGACTTTTCACAGTGTCTTCTGGAATGACTGTTTCTTTATTTACAAAACCCACCTCATTTTTAGCAGCACTTCACCTCATTTGACTACACTAAAGATAACACATACCTGCATCCTTTTAGTAGTTGACTCTCTTTCTACTACCTTCAAAGATGACAGATGACTGTCCTGGGATGGAATGCTCTGGTATTTCTGAGTTTCCCACTGCCATCTGCATACCTGCTTTGTGTGTGTGAGCACTGCTTTTCTTATGAAGTCAGGAAACCCTTTGCATTTGCTTAACCTCAAAGTGACTTCTTAATGTTCACCCAGGACTTAGCACTCTTTTCACGGGTTATCTCTTCCAAGCCCTGGTTCCTGCCATTATCCTGAGTGATGACAATGTTCGTGCAATTCTATAGAAAGTGATTATTTCAGTTCTTTGACATTCGGTTCATTTATCTTCTTTCTACCTAAGCCACTTAGAAATGTCTTCATTCTTGACCTGTTTATCACTCTGAAATCCTCCAGCTTTGAAACCTAAATTATAAAAAGTTTCTGATTCCTTATTTATTTTCTAAAATCAACAATGTTTACTTTAGAGGATTTATAAGAAATCATAAATAAATGAAGAACATACAAATTACCAGTAAACTTATGATATTGGTAATTCGTAGGTTGCCTGTATCTATCTCCATCCATCTAGCTACCTATTATCCATAGTCTATCATGATTAGGTTACCTAGCTATCTAGCCATTGGTCATCTAGTTATCAAACTGTCTCCCTCCCTATCATTCTCCTTCTCCACACTCACATTCACATATACATATATACTAATATATAGGTATATATATGTATTTTTTTTCTATATCTGTGTGAAGTGGCAACTGGAACCCACTCTGGTTCAGCCTGCTAGGAATAAGCATGTGCTCTGGAAAAATGGCTGTGTAAGTTTAAAAACTTGTGATGTTTTGATCCAAACCAATTTGAGCAAGGAAAACACAGTTGTAACCATATTACCTTTCGTAGTCAAAACAAAAGATCTCTCTTTTCTTTAACTTTTAACTTTTGTATTTTAAAGATGTGGGGTACAATTCAGGGTTAGGTATACAAATATTCATTTTTCAGATACGCTTGTTGATGAGGTGTGCCCCCCCTTCTCCAGGCAGATTCCCACTACTGCTATTGCTACCTGCCTCCCCCCCCCCACCCCGTTTCCTGCTACTGCCAATCCTTTTCTTATAGTAAGTATTGCGATAGTTGTTCCAGGTTCATTTATGAGTGAGAACATGTGATACTCAGTTCTTTGTTTCTGTGGTACATCACTCAGTATTATATTCTCTAAGTCCATCCAGGTTGCTGCAACATTCATGATTTTGTTCTCCTTTATGACTGCGTAATGATCCATTGTGTATATGTACCACATTTTAAAAATCCAGTCCTCTTTTGATGGGCAGCACGGTTGGTTCCATGTTCTTGTTATTGTAATAAACATATGTGTGCAGGTATACAAAAGATCTCTTTAACTGCATATAGTTCTTGATAATGATCAATGATGTGACCAGTGCAACTGTACAACAGGACATCTAAGTTGCTCTCTGTTCTGTATGTATCCAAGGGACAGAGCAAAGTGTCTATAGTAGAAAGACTGGATTCCTAAACTTGCATGGCCATCTAACCCAAATGTTCTTCTGCATGATTTGCTCAATACAAGCAGTTTCCGTTGCATCTATAGTCATTTAAACGTGTTTATGGGAGGTTTTCTCTTCTATTTAGAGACTTTTTCTTTTTTTGAGTTGGAGTCTCATTCTGTCACCCAGGTTGGAGTGCAGTGGCATACTCAAGGTAAACCCAGCATTTGACCTGCTGGGCTCAGGCGATCCTTCTGCCTTAGCCTTCCAAGTAGCTGGAACTACAGGTGCCCGCCACCATGCCTGGCTAATTTTTTTATTTCATTATAGAGATGAGGTCTTGTCAAGTTGCCAAGGCTGGTCTCGAACCCATGGGCTCAGGCAACCACTTGCCTCGGCCTCCCAAAGTGTTGGGATGACAGGCTTAGCCACCGAACCTAGCCTGGTTAGAGATTTTTTAAAGAAAAATTTTGGGGGAGTAACATATGCCTTCTAAATTGTTGTATATACCTTTCATAAAATTATTTAACAAGCATGCTTTTTGTTTCTTTGGAAATTTCAGAGAAATGTTCTAATGCCTTAGTTCTGCATATATTTTCATTTACTCCAAGTTAGTTATTTTATGTATATTCAGCTTGGATCAAAAGATGTCTTTCTACCTCTGATGTTTCCCAACATACATGTTGGCAGAATTGCCACAATAGATTTATGAATCTCAGCATCCAACATGCCCCTTAATTAAGTCCCTCATCTAGCTATTTTAATTAACCTCTTAGCAGATTACTCTTAGCAGATTACTTTCCTCTTATTTCATAGAGAAAATTCTTTACATAGTGTGCATACTTCTTCAGTAGACTCCAGTATTTTTAAAGTGATCTCATATATGCAACCATTTGCATTTATAATAATAAATCACACTAGTCTAATTCATTTATCTGCTTTTTTAATTCCAGTTTATCTCAAACTCAATGATAATTAACTCTACTCCTCCACTCTGTAGTTTTCTTTCTTTTTTCTATTTTTTGAAAATTTTTTTGTGGAGATGAGGTCTTGCTTTGTTGCCCAGGCTGGTCTTGAACTCCTCAAAGCACTAGGATTATAGGCATAAGCCACAGCAGCCAGTCTCACTTTAATTTTCATCCTTTTCCTGAACTCTTTCCTTTCAACCTATAAACGTCCAGTTTTATCTTGGGAAAAACGAATCTGATATTTCTTCTTTCCTTCAAAGGACAGGTTCTATAAACAATGTTTTTAAAATCATACTCTACTTCATTCCTCCTTGACCTCGTCACTGAAATTAACCTTAACAAAGACATCAGTGACCTCCTCACTGCCAAATCCAAAGACCACCTTTTAGTTACCGTAGTTAATTTATTGGGGGATATTTGCTGCTGCTGAAAACTTTATTTATTTAGAAATTTTCTTTTGCAACATTAGCTCCCTGGTTGCCCATCACCCTGATTCATTCTCAGTTATCTGTTCAAGGCCATTTCCCCTTTCTTTTATTCTTTGCATGTGAGCACCGGTCATATATTGAGTTATATTAAGATGATCTTCTCTAGTCCATGCCTATAGACTATTAAACATGGCTAGTAGGAGAAAAATGGTAATCTTCTCATTCTTGGTGAAAATATTTTCACAACTATTTTGATCATTTCTTACTCTGTTGCATCTTTAGTGATAGAAAGTGGTGCATGTTAAACTATAAGTAGAATGTTATATTAATCAGGGTTCTCTAGAGAAACAATCAACAGGATATGTGTGTGTGCGCGTGTTGGTGTGTGTATGTGTGTGTGTGTGTGTGTGTGTATGATTTATTTTAAGGAATTGGCTCACACGATTGTGTAGGCAAACTCTGCCAAGTAGAGATCCAGGGAAGGGCTAAAATTTGAGTTCAAATCCAGTTTGCTGGCAAAATTTCTTCTTGTTGAGAGGAAGCCCATCTTTGCTGTATTAAAGCCTTCAGTAGATTGGATGAGGCCCACCCACATTATGGAGTGTGATCTACTTTACTTATAGTCTACTTATTGAAGTGTTAATCTTATCTAAAAATACCTTTTCAGAATAATGCTTGACCAAATATCTTAATTTCTTCAAACTCTTACTTCTCAGTTCTTTGACATTCAGTTGCTTTTATTTTCTCTCTTCCAAAGTTACTTTCACAAATGGCTTTATTCTTGACCTGTTAAGCAGATCCCCATCTGCTTAATCAAAAATTAATAGAATGTATGATTAGTTGGATATCTGTCATTCATACATTTTGTACATAAAGATCACACATTGATAAAAGCACAAGTTAACAGATTTGTGTGATTGTAAATTGAGAAAGAAATCAGAAAGTATTACCTCAGTCTTATACTTTCTCTCAGCTGAGCTCCTCTTACCAACCCAGAAGCACATAACACGGAAGCAGATAAGACTGTAGAATGACTTGGTTATAATTGAATGTGTTCAGTGTTACTCTTGTCACACAATGCTCTTCCACATTGCTTACTTGTAAGTGAGGATAATGTCATCAGCTTCAGAATCTCTGATGGTCCTGTCTTATTAGATCATATCTGGTTGAAAGACGAAGAATCAGATCTGAGTACCTACTAAAAAAATTCAGGTCATGCAATTAGCAACTTGCCTTTACTTCTAGATATTTAAAGTCTATTTTAATTGACCTGTGACATCTTTAAGCTTTATTGTTCATGTGGTTATTCTTTACTTTGTGGAGTGAATCCAGGATTTTTAATCTTAAAAAGCTGATCCTCCCTGTCCTATAAATGATCACTGGAGGGCATTCTTCGTTATACAAATGTTTGATGAGCAGTCTTATTTGTTCCTATTTACCCTATGTGTGGAGGAGAGATTCCATTCTAAAGTTATAGGGATGGCTAAACAGATGACACTTGGCCCTGGACAATTGAGGTCAACAATAATTCATATCATAGCTCGGGCAAGACACTATATGTCATACAGGGCCACCTAGGAACATGTGGACAGGAAACGAAACAACCAGGACTGTGGCTTTGTAATATCAAAGGACTTGAGACTTGTACAAGTAATTCTGTAGCTGGCAGGGAATGGAGGCCTATAACTCAGGGACAAACAGAAATTGTGCCTGTTTCCTGTGATAAGAAGGGCTATATGACTAGTAGACCTTATCCATGAAAGCAGAGTGGAAAGAACTTGTGGTTAGGCCATTCCAGGCCTACCCAGTTTTCCCCAGATATCAAAGCACACATAATATTGGGCCTTAATTTTAGTCCTTATATAGGGCATTGGGGGAGGTCACAGAAAGAATAGAACCACAGACATAAAGATGGGTAATAGCTATCCTTATGCTACCTGGAAGGCAGAGTGTTCTGTCTAGCCTTATCTGCTGGTTAAAGTGCATCAAATTATGCAAATAGTGCGTCCACTTGATTGGACTCTATATTTCTGCTAAGTACCTGTTGTTTTTTAACTTAGATATCGTGTGATAAGAGGAGAGACCATTTTGCGTTATAGAGGATTTAACAGAACGTAGCATGTCTTAAATACATACCTAGTAATTCAGGGTCTGAAGCGTTATTGGTTGATTGTAAAATTATAGCCTAATGAAGAAAGTAGAATCTTGTGTAAATAGTACCTGAAAGGTGATAACAAAATCTCTTGGCTTTCTTTTGTCCAAAAAAAAAAAATGTATTTACTAAGCTTAAAAGCAAATCGCTTTCTTTCCTTCTTGTAACGCTATCTACTTACCACAGGTGGGAACATAACAAGTTAGATTAGAAAACCCTAAGACCTTAATTTGAATTTGCTGTTAAAGACTTATAGCTTTATTTTTTTCTCTTTATCTCCTAAAGCTCAGTGATTTATGACTTGTGGTTCTGAGGCTCTGCTTGTTTTTTCAGTCATCCTTCTTCCATCATTAGTTCAGTGTGCAAACATTTATTCAGCAGTTACTCTTTCCCAATCACTATGGTGGGTGTTGGGGATTCAATGATATCTAATATATTTATCTTAAAGAAGATCTCAGTTTAGGGAAAGGAAGGTTTGCCTTATTAATTTTGGGAAAATTTTGTTTTTTTACGTTTATTTTCACATAATTGTTAAATTATTAAAGTAATGCCAACCACTACTTAAAAATTAGGAAATACTAATAGAGAAGAGAAAAAAACACTCATCTTCTCACCGTACACACAAAAAAGCCTCTCTAAATGTTTTGGATTTCTTTTTTCTATTTTTTAAAAACTCTGAATACCTTTTTGATATTTATTTGTTTATTTATTTACTTATTTTTTAAGTCAGGCTGTCCCTCTGTCACCTAGGCTGGAGTGACATGATCACATCTCACCACAGCCTCAACCTGCTGGGCTCAGGATATCCTTCTGCCCAGCCTTCCAAAGTAGCTGGAAATATAGGTGTGCACCACCACACTCAGCTAATTTTTAAATTTATTGTACAGACAAAGTCTTGTCAAATTGCCCAGGCTGTTCTTGAACCTCTGGGCTCTGACAATCCTCTTGCCTCCATCTCCACTAGGATTATAGGCATGAGCCACTGCACCTGGCAGTTTTATATAGTTTTTATCACTTTGTATATATCTTTATTACCTCATTTTCCCCTCATAGTATAATGTAAAGATTTCCCATAATATCAAAATTCATTGGAAGGTAATTTTATATTATGGTTTAATATATTATTAAATAGTTATGCAGAATTTATATATCCATTTTCTAATTTCAAGAGATTTAGTTTTGGTTTTATGCTTTATCAGCAATGTAATTAAAAACTTGAAGAATAAAACCCATCCTGTATTTCAGACAATTTCTTTAGAATGATTCTCAGTAGTTGAAGCTTTTGTTTAATACATAAGAAGATATTTTAAAATCTTGAATTGGACACTGACCAGCCTGTCTTTCCTTGGAGGACAAACTCTAAGTTTGAAGTTTTGTTTCTTCTGTTATCCTAACCAGAGCTAAGAATGTGATCAGATAAATTTTCAACAGATATACAATATGTAAATAGAGAAGATAGAAAAAAACATGATCAACCGTGTCAAAGTCTGAGTTCCTTAAACACCATAAAACATCCCTTAATAGCATCACTGAAGCATTCATTCAGCACCAACTCTATGCAGGTCTCAATGACTATTTGGGTTGAAGGAGTCATTTCTCTCTGTCACTCCAGAAGTAATTGTAAGAGCAAAGCCATTTAGACAATCATGCTTTCATTGAATAAAAATATACATTGATGATTCAACACCTGGTAGTCCTTAGATGTGTCACACATGCCCAGCAGAGACCTACTATCTTTGATATTTCAGCGATACTTCCTTCTCAGAGTTGTGGTGAAGACTGATATGCATTACTATAAATCAACTGGCACATTCTAATCACCCAGCAAGCTTGTCCCTTTTCCTTTTTCCCTTACCAAGACTTGGCATCCTCTTGACCTGGGGCAGAGTTCCAGTAAGTGGGATCATCATTTTCTTCCACTTCCAACCTTTAGTATGAAACCCATTTGTTTTTCTTTCCATATGACATTCTTTGAAATAATCCAACTGAGAAGCAGAAAGAAGGATGAGAATTCTGGGCTGAAAAGAGATTTTTGTGAAGTTGTTTTGAGGAAAGATATAATCCTCCAAGTGTACTATTTCTTTTCTGCCTTTAGTGAATAGAGCACCTGGGAGTTGAGCTACTATGTTCCTGGAGTTAAAACAGAGTTACAGTGGGATCCTTCTGGCACTTCAATAATAACCCAACTTGGGCAGAATTCAATACATGGTATCTCAAAATACAAACTGATGGATCTCAGTAATTACTGTTGACAGTATTTTATACTCTTGAATAAAAGAAATATCCAGAGAACACGGCACAACAATTATATTTATGTTATCTATTATTGTGTTCAAATAGATGTCCATCCTGATTTCCAAACCTATTTTTCTAAGTAATGACTGGATATCCTGCCTATATGTAATGTGTCCTGAATTAAACTTACACACACACACACACACACACACACACACACACACACACACATACACAATTTCCTTACCTGTTCTCCTTCTGCTGTGTGAATCCCTTCCCTCAGGGAAAAATACAATTAGCTACTCAGATTTCCATGCAAAGATCAGGGAAGTTAACACATTAACAAATGTTATCTTTACTTCCTAAATATGTCCCTAACCAGAGCCCTGATCTCTGTTTTCATGGCTACCACACTGACCCATCATTTCTCAGGTAAGGTGTTTAGTAACCTCTGTATTGGTCCCTTTCCTTCCACTCCTGATCTCTTTCTGACACTGTGGATAATCTTTTAGCAACATGTTTAAGTTCCACCAAGGCCTCACTTGCAGTGAGAAACATCAAGGCTCAACATTCTTGGGCCCTTTGCCTTCATCCCTCACTGTTTCTTTTCCTCTCCTTCAGTTACTGAAGCCACACAGTCTGCTTTTTGTTCTTGGAGATGTTGAGTGCACTTCAGCCTTAACCTTTTGCATTCCCTGTTCCTTCTGCAGGAAATACTCTTCCTTCACGTTTTTTCATGGTATAATTCTCATCATTTAGAGCCTAAAGTCAAAGTTACTTCTCGAAAGAGATGGACATAGTCTCAGCTCTTGTTCCTTCCTATCCCTTCTTGTTGGACTTTAAGATAGAGCAATTAAAATCATGCATCTTCCCCACCAGGTATGTGAACCATTTGAGAAATCAGACAAAGTTAAGGCAGATAATGACTAAAATAACCTCTTTATAATTGATAAGGCCAGATATATAAAAAGTGGCTTATAATTTTGGGCAAGTGTATTTGCTAACACCCATCCCCATAATTCAGTAGGTTCACCTACCTGTCCCAGGAAATCCACAGGGAAGGCTCTGTTCCATGTGAGCTCTCCACTGCTCCCTGGATATTTAAGGATGGAGAAACAGAGGAAGGAGCCAGGCAGATGGGTCCCTTTGCTTCCTCTAGTAGAGTAAGAGAAGAGTCAGAAAGGGGCCGGGCAATTATGCTACTGAATATCCTTCCGATGTAAGGAAAGATTAGGAGTGAGCAATGCATGTTCTTTCAGAATTTACCAGTTTGTTTCATATTCTTCATAGGATTTATTTTGCCCACTCTCCATTCCCACCAGATTCTAATTTTCAAACATGTATACATTTTTGTCTTTGTGTTCAAAACTTAGTTCCTAAAGCCTATTTGTTAGATGGCAACACAGTAGATGCTAAATGAATATTTCATGAATAAATAAATAAATCATCTTCTAAACATTAGCAGCCCCATATCTAATTAGTAACTAAGCCTTACCGGTTCTGCTTAATAAATATTTCTCAGACCTCCCCTCTTCTTTTCCTCCTATTGCTTCTGCTTAAATTCAGACTTTTACTTTCTCATTTTCACATACAGCTAGTTCCTTTTTTCTTCTCCATCTGGCTTTAGCCATTCTCTACGCTGCCACCAAAGCAATTGTTCTAAAATTTAAATATGATTTTATACTATTCCACACTTTGTTCTGTAGCACAGATAGCTTGTAGAACTATTTGTCTTTCTAAAATACTATCCTAAATATAAATATATACACCATATACACAAATATAGGTACACGTGCAATCATACATCTTATGCTGCATAATGGTGTTTCAGTTAGTGATGAACTGTATGTGTAAGGGTAGTCTCATTAGATTGTAATACTTCATTTTTTATTATACCATTTCTCTGTTTAGATACATTTTGATACACAGTACTTACCATGGTATCATGGTTGCCAACGGTATTCAGTACGCTAACAGGCGCTACAGGTTTGTAGCTTAGGAGCAATAGGCTTTAACCTAGGTGCACAGTAGGCTATACCATCTAGGCTTGTGTAAGTATGCTCTATGATGCTTGCATAACAACGAAATCACCTAATTATACATTGGGCAGGGGAGATACCATGATCACGAAGGTGGTTTTCCCAGGACAAGGCTTATCCATTGCACATTTCTCAGAATGTATTCCCATTGTATATATACAGTCAGGCTCTACTGAACAATGGGAATACATTTACACATATATATAGAACACTGTTAAAACATGTTTTGGCAAAAGCTTTGAGTACTAGTTTATGCTTTTTCTCATTCTACTGCACTGTTCTGAGTTTACTATATAATGAACTGTATGTCATTTGCTCATGTAGTTAGTTCTTCTTTCTCTCATTTTGTGTTCTGATAAAGAGTTTGACCAACAGTGACAACTAAGATGTAAATGATAACACTGTGTCTATCACAAAGAAACAAAGAGGAAAATTAAGTTGGATGTCAAAATTCAACTTTCATGCTTGCTTGATACATCTTTGAGGACATAACCAAAGAATCAGAGAATAATTTTCATTTAGGAATTGGTATAAATTCTTTGACTCTAAAGGACATTAAAGATATAACTCCACACTCTGAAGATTGACCAAAAATTATGAGGATAGCTGCAAGAAACTGATCAAAGGCATGTCATGACTACAAGAGAATTGAACAAAACTGAAGAACAATTGCCAATTTAAATGCCACATGCATCAGCAAGCAGACTGTCATTGTTCTTCATTTCTAATACAAACACTTCCCAAACTATTCATTAGAACCCATCAGTGGTGCCCATTCACTACAGGGTCAAAGTCAAACATGAAGTTGTTTATACTTAGTAGGCTCTCTTCCCATTTCTTTAGGCACTCTGCTTTAACAATGCCAAAATATTGCCATCCATAAACTAATGTGCTATAATATATCCTTCTCTTCTTCTTGTAATTAATTCTTCATTGACCTCATTACTTCTTCTTCCAGGAAGCCTTCTCTCCCTGTTGGGTGCAGCACTCTAACTTCTATCCATAAATCTATCATAACACTAAACACAAATTTTGTGATCGTATAAGGTAGTACGCACTTTGCACAATTCCATGTTACCTGTATGTCTCACCAGACTGTAAGCATGTCAAAGGAAGTGACTGTGTTTTTTCAACTGTAATCTTAGTGTCTGATACATAATAGATATACTAATAAATGTATATTGACTTAGTGGAGGGAAAAACATGTAATAATTTAAAAATACAAGTATCTTTCCTGCTCCCTGGAAAGGATAAAGTTATAGAACTTGGGTTGAAGAGGCAAGAAAGCTGTAAGATACTCCATTCTGATAGCTGAAATTTTCAATAACTGGATTCCAAAATGCCCCGGTGGTTGTTAGTTGATGCCTTTACAATTATTTAGTGACATCACTTTTTACCAAAATCACTTGAGTATGAGAATGTGCTTAAAAATATATAAATGATGCATACTTTTGGTGGGCCAGGAATGGGGTTTGTAGTAATAACTGGTCTTCAGTGTTATTTCTTTCCACAGGAATTCCATGGTTATTTTTATTTCATAAGAATCTTATCAATAGAAACAAGACTGGGAGAAATAAGACAAACTTATTTGTAAGTTAACTAAGAAACAGGGAAGCATTAGAGAATATTTCTAAGATCCCAGACAACACCTAGCTCAAATTCCACTTCTACCACTTACTAGATAGGAGACTTCATCTGCCTAATCTTCCTAATCTATACAATGGTAACAACTGAATCTTAATTTTTTTAATTCTTTTATTTTTTTAAATCCCATTTTCTAACCTACAAAATAGGGATAAAATTATATTTATAATATAAAAGTGTCATAAGGATTAATATAGCAGCATAATAACAATGGATTTAAGAGAGCACTTATTAAACAGTCCAATTCATATTAGTTATTTCATTAGTTATACAGTATGATTTCTAGACGTGCCCATTTTAACCTCATTTTCACCCATGGCAGGTCCTGAAATCTCTGGAAATTTCATCCTTTAAGTTTTGAAGACCTTTTCCCACCTCCTGGTTCTCAGTTACGATACAAATTTCCCCGACGAGCTGAAAAACCATGTGCTTGTATTGTCATACATTTTAATTTCAGGATTGTTCAAACTCCCTGAAAGCACCATTGTGTGAGAAGAGAACACAAGATCACTGAAAAAGAGAATTTAACAAAGCGAAGAGATTGTATTAGAAATCGCGCCACAGAACCACCTTATGTATGTGAGGGAAGAATAACATTTCTTAATAACGTTTTGCCAACATAGCAAAATACATATATACATAAAACATATTTAAGTATATCTAATGTACATTATACGCACACATTAGATATATGATGAAAATGGCACATTTTTCAAGATTCATCAAAGCAGCTACTTCCTCGTGGCTTATCGGGCTGTAGTAATATACTGGAAACATACTACTTTGGAGTGAGGAGTATGGAGAAGGAGACAGAAACAATAGTTTGTGATCAAGAAATCTGAAGAGCAAAGAGGCAGCCTGGACTTCCGCCCTGCTGTGCCACTGTTACAGGACCATAGCTCCGAGGTTGTGCAACACCTTTAGTAAACACTTCCTGAAGCACACAAGAATGAACCAGGGAGTTTCATTCTGTCTCACTTGAGAGAAGGCAGGGACAGACCCAGCAGCACAGGCCTGAGCTAGAAGGGCAGACGCTCTGCTTCTGAAGGCACCCACCATGTTGCAAGGGCTTCTTCTGACAGTCAGTTTCCTTCTTTCTCCAGTTCCAGGTGGGTGTTTCATTCTATTTCATGTCCTACTAAGTACGACGGTGAACGGCTTGGTTTTCATCATCTCCTGATAGTTTTACTGTTTCAAATAGTTTCCCTGTTTGTTTTTTAATCTCAATCGGTTTTAATAACCAGTGAGGCTGCTTTTAATCTGTTGCTTAGGGGCTGTGAGTGATGTCAAGACTCAGTGTTGAAAAGAGTCAACTGGAGGTCTTGAGCTGATGTTTCATGTCTGATCTGAGAATGTACAGAATTAAAAGGGAAGATTTCACACTGCATATTTAAATAATGAATATGATCTTTTAGTCAAAAAGTAGAACTCATCCAAATCCACCTTGTCATTTTTAGAGAGGGAAAGGTGTAGCAGATTTGACTGGTTAGCTCTGTGTAGAAGGCTTTGGAAAATATCTGTTATTATTATTGGGGTCGATTTGGCTCCTTCTGTTTCTTTTGAGTGCATAGTTTTATATTTAGTCCTTTCATTACTAGTGATAATAAATGTAACTAACTAGAAATAAACAGTTGACTTTTTTTAATTTATAAAGTTTCGTGATACTCCTTGACAAAACAATATTGCTGTTAAGCCTTACTTAATAATGCACTTCTATTTTGCTGGTTATATCAAACATTTAAGAATTTAAAAAAATATACTACTTCCTTATAATAAATTATGTTTAGTGTGTCTTTTCATTTCTGAATTTCTAAATTAGATTTTGGTTAAATTAGATTGGGTAACACATTTCTTCAGCTTATTTCTATTTCTTATGTAAGTCGGTACATTAGCAGCGATGCCTGGAATCCTTCCCTGGTAAATCTTTTCTTGGGTTTTAGAATGTTTTCTGGGACCTGGGAATGGAAACAGATGATCAACAAGAGATAAAAAGTTAGGGAGAGAAAGAGCCTCCTCTTCTGTGCACCCTCTTCTCTTAGCACGTTGTCATTAAATATGGCTCTCCCTACTCCTGGCTTCTGATTTGTTTTCTAGACTTGTAAACTTTATACTTAATATCTTTTTTTTTTTTTTTTTTGAGTTGGAGTCTCACTCTTATTGCCCAGGCTGGAGTGCAGTGGCATGTTCACAGCCACCGCAGCCTAGACTTGCTGGACTTAGGTGATCCTTCCACCTCAGCCTTCCAAGTAGCTGGAACTACAGACACACGCCACCACGCCCGGCTAGTTTTTGTGATTTATTGTAGAGACGAAGTGTCACCAAGTTGCCCAAGCTGGTCTTGAACCTGTGGGCTCCCAAAGAGCTGGGATTACAGGCTGAGCCACCGTGCCCAGTCTTATACTTAATATCTTTAAATGTAGAACTGATAATAGGCATTTAAGTTACTGACAATTTGTCTTAAAACTTTTTGGGTCAGACTTAATAGAAATCTTCTTTCTCTAGATTCTCTAAAAGTGCTGTCACTACCAACTCTTTGGGACCTCTTAGCTGAAACATAAGAACTGGTTGAGCACAGGCTTTATTAAAGATCATAAAGATCAGGCAAGATCCATTAACAGAGTCACATGGCTAATACAGGGGCCCATGCATATTACAGCCTTTTCAGTGAAATTGGACACATCAACTGATTCTGCACCCTGACTGTGCATTCACAATATGGCACCAAGGGACACAATTTCCTTAGATGTCATGCTTACAAGTGTAACATTGCCCCTCCTTTTACCATTCAGCTTGTATTTTCAAGGGTGTCTCCTTGGCCACTGAAATGCCTCTGATATTACTCCCATTTGGGTTTCTGGTCCAGGCATAAGGTGGGAAGTAAAGCAATTTTTATTCCCCATCTCTTCCTCTTTGTCTCTCTGTCTCTGTTATTAAAGCAATACAAGCCGGGCTCGGTGGCTCAGCCTGTAATCCCGCGCCTTTGGGAGGCTGAAGTGAATGGATTGCCTGAGCCCGCGGGTTCGAGACCCGCCTGGGCAAGCAAGACCTCATCTCTACAATAAATCAAAAAATCAGCCGGGCATGGTAACGCGTGCCTGTAATTCCAGCTACTCGGAAGGCTGAGGCGGAAGGATCGCCGGAGCCCAGCAGGTCGAGGTTGTGGTGGCCGGGAGCGGCCACTGCACTCTAGTCTGGGCGACAGAGTGAGACTCCAACTCAAAAAAAAAAAAAGCAATACAACTGTGTCCCTCTGGCCATGATGTCTGCCCAGTTCCCAAATACTTGAAATAAAAGAATTAGAGGTAAAATCAGG